>CAIGRT010052994.1:0-20685 GCA_903798405.1 Fraxinus platypoda | reverse complement strand
TCTTAATCAAAAAAATTATATATAACATAAGCAAACGTGCATTGCACGTTGCTTAAACCTAGTATATATATATACACGTATAGATAGTCTTGCCAGGGTCGAACAAGATTTACATTTTAGGTGTGATATGCGTAGTTTATACTCTGGGTATGGTGATGACAAAAGAGATGGTATTGGTTGTATACCCATGACGATGTCTCATAGCAAATTTGCAATAGGTAATATTCTATTAATCTTTTACATATTAGTACTTGTTTGGTCCTCATTATTTTCAAAAAATATATTTCTCTCTCTAATTTTCAAACATATATTCTTCAATATAATAATATTACAATCGAGCACAAAACTTTTCCTTATTTTTTAACCACACATTTTTCGTCAATAACTACAAATTCTTCAAAAAAAAAATATTACACGTAACCCCAAAACTGTTCATTTTTTTACTACACATTCTCCATCAAAATACTATTTTAAAATGCATTTTGAAAAAAAAAAAAAAAAAAAGGGCTCAAACATGCTCTAAATAACAAGTAGAAATTATTTTTCCTAAATGTTACTAGTTAATTATTATATAAAATCAAATGACCATTTTTATAATAAAACAATTAATATTATACAATTGCTTGTTGAAATTTTTTCTTATTATCAATATTGTAGATTAATTTAACCTTTTGTTATTTTATATATTGTTATTAATCAAATAAAAACCTATAAATATTAAACATTAAAAACAAATTAGGCAACACAATATAGGAAGCTTTATATGATGAATGACAATTTGCACAGACGAAGATATCATAATCTATACTCACAATTTTAGTATTAGTATTCTTAATATTGTATGTTATCTTAAAATCAAATTAGTAAACAAACAAAAAAGATTAATATTCCAACTTTAGAAAACCAGACATAACTATACCTTGATACTTTCAGTAGTAGGGTTGGGCACTGGAATGGGATTACTACTATTGTTGTCAACTTGTTTTTGGTTGTTCAAGTTTCAGAAGAAGAGAAAAATCAGAAAGCGCAAAGAAAAATTCTACAAACAAAATGGTGGTTTCTTGCTACAACAACAAACATCAACAAATGAAGGTATACCGTAAAAAACAAGATTTTTCATTATTAAAGAGCTACAAAAAGCAACTGATAACTTCAACGTAAGTCGAATACTTGGTCAGGGAGGTCAAGGGACAGTCTATAAAGGAATGTTACGAGATGGAAAAAATCATAGCAATAAAAAAATCCAAGTTAGTAGATGCAAATCAAGTGAAGCACTTCATTAATGAGGTTGTCATGCTTTCACAAATTATTCATAGGAATGTAGCTATTGGTTTGTTGCCTAGAAACAGAGGTGCCTTTATTAGTTTATGAATTCATTTGCAATGGAACCCTTTTCGATCATATCCGTAACAAGATTAATGAGTTCCCATTGTCATGGAACACGCGCTTGAAAATTGCTACAGAAGTGGCAGAAGCACTTGTTTATCTTCATTCTACAACTTATTTCCCCATCTATCACGGAGACATTAAGTCAACTAATATACTGCTTGATGAAAAATATGTAACCAAAGTCTGAGACTTTGGAATTTCAAGGTCAATTGCAGTGGATCATACTCATCTAACTACCCTAGTAAGAGGAACATTTGGATACGTAGATCTAGAGCACTTCTAGTTAAATCAATTTACTGAAAAAAGTGATGTTTATAGTTATGGAGTTATTCTTGTTGAGCTCTTAACTAGGCAAAGGCCAATATCTTTGGTTAAGACACAAAGAAAAAAGTTTTGCAACAAGATTTTTGTTATGTATTGAAGCAGAAAATCTTGAAACAATTTCTTAGAGCAGGTTGAGAGAAAAGAGCTTATTGTGATGGTCAAGCTTGCTCAAAGGTGCTTAAATTTGAATGGAAAGTAAAGGCCAACTATGAAAGAAATAGCTATGGAGTTGGAGATTGTTAGAATATCTCAAACGCATTCAACTATATCTAAAACTAAATATCAAGGCGTACAGTTGCATAAATCAGAAGCAATATTGATGGCGGATGATAACTACACATGGACAAGTACCTATGGCAATATCATCCCATCATTGGATGCCTATCCCGTAAAGATTCACACTGTCTGATGCCTTCACTGGTTTCTATACGATTTCCTCATTTATTGCCACTATATGCTTTTGTAATTTTGTATTTAAACACTTAAATAACATATAGGCTCCCAAAATTGGGTGGCATTCTAAAAGCTTTAATAAACACCATACTGTCAAGATTTTTGTAATATCATTACAGGCACATGGCATGAGATGTTTTAAACCTTATTCAACCTCGTAGTATATCCCTACAATCAGAAATGTTTTCGTGTTCACGGTGAAAAGTCTTATCTTGCCTACTTGAAGAAAATTTTACTTATAGTTCTCACATTTGAGGAAAACTGTAAATAAAGTTCTCCCGCCTCATCAACAAGTGGACAGTCTTATCTTGCTCACAGCAGACAGGAGAACAATTTAGTCCCTAAAATATATAAAAGAACAAAGTTGGTTACTATTCATAAGGCATCATATATTTAGTGTTATAACAATTTTACCCTTTTTTTTGCTTTCTCGAGCATGACGCATTTTTCTTCTAACGGTCTTAATCCATTTGTTCACACACCTCCATACCTCTTTGCTCCGTTCTCCACAACATAACAATTCATATTGTACAATTATGCTTTAATAGACTGTGGAAGGCCGGGCTTCAATTTTTATTTCCAGCTTGTTGAATGTGGATTTGGCTGCGTAGAGGATCAATTTCAATTCCTCTATATCAAAAGGTATGTATTGCTCATTTGGCATTGAGGAAGATTTATGTTGGGAATGTTCCATTTGAGATTTCCTCTGAAATGTTGTTGGGGATTTTTTCCATGTATCGTGAAATTGAGGAAGGACCTATAAGGTTTTATGGCAATTCTGTGAAAAATTTCTGGATATTTAGCGTTTCAAGGATCATTGTTAATTTTTCAAACAATTTGCCTCAAATTCATTAAAATTTCCCTTTTACATGCATTATTTTTTTTTTTTTTGGTTTCGAGAAAAAAAAATTGGTTCAATCAATAGGTTTCTTTATCATTCAACAAGTTTTGAAGAGGAAAAAAAAGGTGATTTTGTATTTTTTTTTATGCATGGAAACTGTTACATAAGTAATATGGGATTCAAATTTTGCCCATGCTACTAATTTGTAAAATTTATATTCCTTCATAGGGAAAGTTGGAATCTATTTAACCATTTCAACATTGTATTGCAAGAGATTGGGTTTGCAAATCTACAATTCTTTTCTGGAATAACTAGAAGAGTATTTGCTTACTTCGAGGATCTAATGTGATTTATGTTTTCTTCACCTTGCAATCCAATATCATCGTGTTTTTCTTGTTCTTATCATATAAATATTCGTCGACCTCAAATATTATGGTTTAAAAGGTTCTTTAAATGTTGGCATTGAATTTCACAATGTATGAAGCAAACATGTTGATTGGTAGTAAACCATGTGGTCTATATCTTATGTTAGTTTTGATATATGATAATTAGAATGGTTCTCCATTTTTTAACTTTTGTTCTTTATCAGGTAGGGATTTTATTGATCCTTGCAAGTGCAAATGCACATCCAAATATGTTCACACAAAATGTTTGGATCATTGGCGTACTATGAAGGTACACGTACTTATTAGTTGCTGCGATGTTATTCTTGCATTAATCTTTTCTTTCATTCCAAGTTTCCTATTGATCTATTTGCTTCATTATTATATTGGAAAGTGCCAAAAGACTCTGCATCTTTTGTTATTCTTATTTACTTTTGTTGACGTTAAAAATTGCATGAACACCATTCAAGCCAACTTAAAGGGAAATGAAAATTGTTATTGATAACCACACGTAAATTACAAGTATAACTACAAGTGTGTTACTCTGGCTCTTTCAAAGAGATATTTGAAATATGATACACAAGAGCATTTTTTTTAGTGGAAGTCCTTATATCGTTCTTTTCCTTCCCTTCCTCCCTTTTATATTGCAAGCTCTTTCCTCAACCTGATTTCCTCGCACTATACCAACTCCATTTGGGGTAGAGAATTTGATGCAATAATGATAATCAAGGTGACAGCTTGTAACTCATTTGGGGTAGAGAATTTGATGCAATAATGATCATCAAGGTGACAGCTTGTAACTCATGGAGTACGAGCCTTCCTAATATAACATTGTAATTGAAAGGGAGATCAACAACAATAAAATTTGCTAAAATCCTTCTCTGGTGAGGGAATTCGCCTAACTCTACACTTAAAACAATTTGTCCTCGTGCTTCAATAGGATCTCTAGAGAACCCCTGTAACCTTCTGGAATACGGCTGGAGATAGCGTTCTTGGATTCCCATCAGTTCCAGCGTTCGGGAGTAAAGTACGTTGACCGAACTCCCATTATCAACCAGAGTCCGATGCACCTGTACTCCTGCGACAGTCATAGTTATGACTAGTGCATCACTTTGGTCTTGTAAGATCCCGTATGAATCTTCTTCTGAAAACCCAAACCAACTTGAGTGTGGTGCTATGTTAGTCTTTGGTTCTGGTAACATTATTTTAATTTTGCCAGATGTGGACATTACGTGCTTGTCTACCCCTGGCTCTCCTGGACCCTTCGAGGCACTGATTGCCACTTATCAGAGTTCTGATCTCAGCTCGAGGTTGGGGATCCCGAGCTTGTGGGTCTGGGTGAGCTCGCTGAGCCATTCCTTATTGATTTGGTTGTTGATTTCTTGCTTGATATGTTTCTTTGGGTTTAGCAACAAACTCTTACAGGTGACCTTGTTGGATTAAAGATTCCACCTCTTCCTTCAAATTCCTGTAATTATTGGTGTTATGTCCTATCGTCCTATGGTATCGACAATACCTCCCTTGATTTTTCCCTGCTAACTCTTTTTTTCTGAAGTGGGGGTCTACGAAATGTCTCTTTTTGTTCCACTTACAAGAAAACTTCTTCCAGGGTAGCATTTAGCGGATGATATTCATGGAATCTATCCGAATAAGGCTTAAGACAACATTGGTCTCTTCTGTCTTTTCTTCTTTCGCTACTAAAACCCTTATCCACATTTTTCTCCTTTACTCGAGATGAAGACGACAGATTTGGCTTGGGTTCTTCCTATTAGATGTGGCTCCTCGGCATTTATATATTTTTCAACTTGGCTTAGGAACTCATGGTACGTCCTAGTCCGTCTTCGTGTACAGACCACCAAAATCTTGTTTTCGGCCTTAGCCCCGAAAGGACTGCCATAAGTGCAGCATCATCTGAGATCTTCTCAACTTCCATGGATTGCTTGTTGAATCTACTAAGATAACTTTTGAGTGACTCAGTCTTCCCTTGTTTAATGCTCACCAACCGCTCCTTGGGTATGGTCCTCGCTTTTGAACCCATAAACTGGGCAAGGAATGCTGTGGCAAGATCATTCCAGTTTTTTTATGGATCTTTGGTATAGCCTTCTAAACCACCTTTAGGCCTTATCTCCCAAGGTCAGTGTGAAAGCACGACATTATGGGATCTCCTACTCCTTGCGGTTCCATCCAGGAAGTATACTTGTCCAAATGGCTGATGAGATCTCCATCCTCTTCGTATCCTGTTAATTGTGAGGTATTCTTCCATACTTCCTTTGCCCTTAGCCTCTAGGTCAGCAATACATTTTTTTCAAGGCACTCATTTCGGGCTCTGGCCGTTCTACTAAACGTTTGACATAGGGTTCATCATGCCTACTCACAGGTGTTAGGGAGTGTTGAGAACCCAATCTGTCAAATACACTTTTAGTTCTCTTAGAGGCTGGCTTAGCCGTTACAGGAGAGCTCATAATTTCTTCAGTTCGGCTTTTGGAAGATTTTTCTCCTGAGAACTGGAGAGTCCTTCCGGTGGTCATTATAATCATTTGAGGATCGACAGCTTCGTTTTGACTTCATCTTCTTCCAGCATTTTATGGTGGCTGGTTTGTTCAGGACGATTGTAAGATCGATTTCCAGATGCATCGTGGATATTGTTTTTAAAGAAATGAGGTTGCTTTCACAAGTTAGGGCCTTCCTTCTAGCGTCAAACTGTTGACGTTAAAAATTGTATGAACAACATTCGAGCCAACTTAAAGGGAAATGAAAACTTTTATTGATAACTACAAGTGTGTTACTCATGCTCCTTCAAGGAGATATTTGAAATATGATATGCAAGATCATTTTTTAGTGGAAGTCCCTATATCGTTCTTTTCCTTCCCTTCCTTCCTTTTATAGGAAATAATCTGCTTGTATCTTGCTTTCCCCATCTTGTCAGCTACAGTGCCGACCTGGAGAGGTACATCACTGACATGTCTAGATTGGTTAACGAACTCGGCTTGTCAGGTCATCATGGGTTTAACCTCACTGGTGGTCCCCCAGCAATTAATGAATTATTTAGGAGAATAAGCTAAAACATATAATTGGTAGATTTAACGGACGCTGATGTAAGATCACCCATATGATACTCACTGATTGACTGTTTGTACAATGTGCCAAAAATTAATAATCATTATGTCCCTACAAGCCTCAATAAATATCTCAATCTGAGCTGACCACGAATACCCTGAACTGACATTAGCATTGGCTCGTCGAATATAAGAAACTGTAGTTATCGACCTCGAAGTTCAGATGCCAACAACTTTATTAATTTTTTTAGTAAAAGTGAATTTACCTTGCATTGATTATCGGTAGTTCTTTTGTGAAACTGAAATATTAACATATCGAGATGTTCAAGTGTGGGATTATGGGGAGTTTTTTCATCCTCCATTTGTTTATATAGTTTCTCATAGCAGAAGTTACCTCTAAATTGCCCAAATGTTAGTTCTAAGGTTGGACAAGTAGATTGGGAATCCAAAGGGTTTTGCCTTTTTTATTTATAAAACTGGGGAGGGTGCGAAAGCTTCATTGATTGAACCCGTGAAGACTACTAATGGGAATCAAGTGGTTTGTAAGTGTGGCCATCAAGATTGTTAATAAAGAGAAGGTTCTTAAGCACAAGATGATTGGTATTAATCAATTAATTCAATATTTACTTGTTTCTAAACCTTCTTTATCTTTGTTTCATACGTTGGTGTTTGAGTTTTGCTTTAGATTGTGTTCATGTACTGAAGAAGTTTTGTTTGACTTATAAATTTCAACGATTGATTATTTTTTCTTACTATTTTATTGATTTGCAGTGTTGAGTGATAGCTAATGGTATCTGATTAATGTTTACCAGGGTGTTTTTGAATAAAAGAAACAGAACAAACAAATGTTTTTGAAGGTTGTATATTTATTTTCTTTTCCAGTGAAATTGATCTGATCAGATGTTCCATGTATGCAATTGTTTATATGGTGCATCGAACCGTTTCCTCAAACATTTAAACATAGTTGAATGGATGATTGAAATTTAATTTGATAGATTGAGCTATTATATATTAATGTCCTCGTGGTTGATGAAGAATATTGTGGTTGCAAAATACCTTAAAGATGCTACAATAAATCTCAATTATAAGTTGATCACACTTGTATGATCTCTTTTATGAATTTTTTTAATAAAGTTTTATTTCCTAGGTCTTTCGTTTTGGGCAATTTACATCATGGCAACATTTCCGATTGTGTCTTAATTTTGTGCCCCCTTGCAGATTAAGCACGAAATCTCAACAACGAAATTACTCAGATACCAAAATGTCATCAGCATGAGGTATGTGGTCGGACTTAACTTGTTTAGCCCATAACTGATTTCTGCTATTTATATGCAGGACCTATGAACAATTTACCATTATATAGGATTATGTTAATATTTTCATGATGTAATATAAGGAATGATAATTTCTCCCTAATCTGACAAAAATTATGTAAAAAAAAATGTTCATTATTTGGATTTGAGATCTTGGCATTCCCTAGCAATAAATTTTATAGCAAGAACTTGGGTTGAGTGAGGATGCAAAACAATTTGCTTGTACAATATTTAAAGCTGAATATTTTGTCTTTCAAAAGGTAAATTTTGTCATGGTTTCTTCTTTTCATGTGTGTTGTGGGATATCCCCAAAATATTTGAAAATGAAGCACAGTGTACATATTTCCATGCATCTATCTCATATATGTTTATTTGAAATTGCAAACATTGTCTAAAGAAGTAGTACTTTATTTTGATGTCTTGGTGAAAAACACATTTTTCTATGGAAATGTTGGAAATAGAGCGAAAAATGAAACTTGTTGTCAACATGGTACTAAACAGGTAATGATGCCTTCATTATTATAATACTTTACTCTGCCACAAATTGCATATCCTGTGTAAGAATAAATTTACTTTTTCCTTAAATCCAATATTTCTCAAATTATGTCATTTCAAACTACCATGCCCATGGATTTTCTCAAGACCAACCAACTCCATTTTCTTCACTGGCAATAGATGAACCAGAGAAAATGCAATAGGAGGAAATGGAACTGAGATCAAAATATGTAAATATACTATTTCACACAATGTTTAATTGTTTGCATATCCAATATTTTGTCTTTTCAACTGAATTCATGATTTCTTTCAATGTTTTACTAACCTGATCTACTTGAATTTTTGGAGACTTTTAACATTGTCCTATATCTAATCATGCTTGTTTGGATCTATTTTCTTTGAATTCCATTTGTTATTTTGTCAGAAATATTTATGGTTTAGTTTGGAAATATCAGTTTGTTGATAGTTTTTCCAAATGCTTATTTGTATATAGATCAGTTCTGAGCATACAATTATTAAATTTTGTGTAAAGACTTATTGTTAAAACAACATTATATTTTTTTTAAGGTTACATCAAGAAGTTCACTCATGTCTATTAAAGAAAAATATTTTTTTGCTGAGGTTTCACAAGTTGAGGTATATAGATACATTGATCATGCACAGCTGAGACCTAGCTAATTATGAGGCCTAAATGATTTGGTTGTACGCTTTGGAAGACTATCAATTTGCACCATAAGACAAGTTTCATCTTTTGTTTGTTTGTGAAATGCTATTGATTTTAATTGGTTCATAGGCTGGAATATTATTTAAGAATGGGGGTCATTGTTTGTAATTCTTTTACAAAAAAACTCTCTTTTCTTTTTTCAATTGGTATTTTATTGATTTTGAAAACTTTGTTTGCGATCATCATTGGTTTATAAGAATATCCAGGAGTTAGTTATTTTTTAAAAATGATGTTTCAAAAAGTAGTTTTACGAGCTCCATTTGTCAATGTTGTGTTGCAATAGTGTTCAATTTCATTTTTTTCTTGATGTATAATTGTACTAATATTAATTTTGTTCCGTAGATTGACAATAATTCTTGGAGAGATTGTTGTCAATGCACTTGTGATATATATACTCAACAAATGTGTCCACTAGAAAACTGGAAGGAGCAAGAGTGAAGTATATTTTTATTTGCAGGGAGGTAAGTTGAATCATGTAAAAGATACAATTTTTAGCTGCTTTGCAAGTAATTACGTTTGTCTTATTGATTACTAGTGAGAGATTTCAGGAATCACAAAAGATGATGGTTATTTGTGTGGTTGTTTGGTTTGCAACTTCTCTAAAGTAGGTTGGCCCTGTTGTTAAAATTTTGAACTTTGGTCTGTTGTGTGTGTGTATTTCGATATTATTGAAGAAGTGTGTTTTGAAAAGAGTGAAGGGGTAATTTTCTATGTAGTATGTTTGATGTGTATAAATGTTCTTTATATCTGATTAACTTCGTTTGTGCCTAATTTATTGAACTCAAAACATATTTGAATGTTCAAAAAATATAAATCATAAAACCCAAATGTTTAGATGTTGTAACATGATATAAAAATATATTAATTAGTCTACATAATTAATATTTAGATGTTCTAAAATAATTTGTCATTTCAACAAAATATCTTCTAAAATTATAACAGTAATTGTGCGACATATGATCCCTACTAGTTATTATATCAAGCAAAAACTCAAGTTATTAAATATTTATAAATTTTCAACATACGCTGAAGTGTCGTCTATTTGAAGAGGGGTGGATTGTTGACTACTTTGAGTCTCATCGTTCGCAAAATATATCTCTTGATTTTACAAAATTGTTAGTGAGTTTTACACAAGTATCTCTTGAAGTTTAGCAACAATATTTTTGTTATGTATGGAAGCACAAAATCTTGAAAACAATTCTTGACATCCAAGTTTTAGAGCAGGGTAAGAGACGAGCTAATTGCGGTGCCAAAACTTGCACAAAGGTGCTTAAATGTGAAAGGGAAGAATACGCTATTAATGAAAGAAGTTGCCATCGAGTTGGAGATTATTAAAATGTCTAAAACGCATTTGATTGCAACTGAAACTAGATATCAAGGTGTACAGTAGTGAAAGTCAAAATCAATACTGGTGTCGGATGATGACTCCACGTGGACAAGTACTTGTGACAATATCATCCCTTATGTATCCCTTAATGATTCACACAGCTTGATGCATTCTCTGATTTCTTGACAATTTCCTCATTTGTTGCATATATATGCTTTCGTAATTGTATATTTAAACACCTAAATAACATCCGGTCAAGATTTTTGTGATATCAATACAGGCACAGGCTTTGCAGCACGAGATGTTTTAAATCTTATTCAACCTTGTATAGAATTACATCATGCAAAAACTCATTTTATTTAAAAATAATAATAATTTTTTAACATATTCTTCATTTTATTTGCTATATTGAATTGTCTCATCTATAATCTTAAACAAATTGAGAAACGATAAACTTATTTATTTAAATTGGATGTATCCAAGAAGAAATATCCCACGAGGGTGATTTACTTAGTTTACATGACATTTTCACTTGACGTGATATTCCTAGTCCGATTAAAAATAGTATACCCTTTCTTGGAATATCTTAATTACCAACTAGGCAATATGATAACAATTTTTCTTAGTAAAAGACTAACACCAAAAGGTTTCAAGAAAAATAAATTGTCATTTATTTGAATGGCAGTGGAGTATTGCTACTTTCGAGTCTCATCATTTGTGGAATTTGTCTTTGTGAGGCGATTTGTGATTGATTGCGATGAATTTTTAATCTAGGATTTTCGTGAAATTGAAACACTTTAATCTATTAGAGATGAAATAATCAGTATCGTGTTTTGGACGATTGACCAAGAAATAAAAGGAGATAATTGGCAATTGGGACGTCTAATTTACTTTAGTTAAATTGTGCGACCCATATTGTACTCATAACTGTTATTTGATGAAAAATATTTGTTTGTTTTGTATCCTAGCCAAATTGTTGAAGACTTGGAAAAAATCGTTTGGTCTTGAAACCCACTTATAAAGAAATTGAAAATTTATACTCTTGACAGAATGACGCTAATCAATATTGTCAATATTATTTAACATCGCCGAGTTTACCATATCAAATAATTTTATTTTTAATACAAGAAATTGTTGGTTTTGGATTGTGGACAAATTTCTGAGGGCCTTCTCGAACCCCACTCGGATGGAAAATTTAAAAATCAAGATTTGTTAAATATGAGAATGCAGGTGGGAAGATTGACAAGTTTCCAAGTCTATTTTCTTTGGTTTTGCCTTTGCTAAACGTCAACGTGGTGTGTGTTGACTTGGATGGCCTATTTGTCATCAATAGCCATTGGAGCAAGGGAACCTTAAATCAAACTAAATAGAAAGTAATGGTAGAGATGTAGTAAGGCCTTGTACCTTTTTTGGTATGAAAATCTTTATCGTACCCAAACACACGAAAAGTAGGTTTTTGAGCAGTAACCCATCTTCCGCTCCCCCTACCTATCATAAACGTAGCAAGTAGTAACCCCATTTTTTTCTCTTCTAGACTCCCTCTCCCTCCATCTTCTGACACCAATTTCTATTAAGTATAGTAGCTTAGCATGTTATGCCACAATGACATTGCATATTAATTCAACTAATTTTATTTAATTCTTGAAACCCTTTATTACTTAACTAACAATAAATCAATGTGTCATTTCACATCTGCTTGGAAATGTGCTTCTTAGATAATTCATCTAGCTTAGAATATATACAAACTTGATAATATTCTCATCGTAGACTTGTCATAACTTGAAATACCTATTGGAACTAATTTTTCTTCATCCATTTGAATCTTTCCAAAAATATATTGCAATCAATTGAATTCTTAAATCTAGACGATTACTTATACATAGGTTATTACGAGGTACAATTCCAAATGGACTTTTTCCATGTACCTTACCTACCAAAACTATGACTTTCTAGTTTCTACGTAACCAAATCCTTTAACAACAAATTTTAGTTCATTCAAATCATGGAAATTAAATTTGAAAATTACTAAAAAAAACTCTATCATATTTTTTGCCTTGTATAACAAAATTTAACTTTGACGCAATCGTCCTTAATTTCTGGTAATCGAACAGACTTACGATGCATAAATTTTCTAATTTAGTGGATTTTAAAAAACGAAATATGGACCAATCTCATTATTTCACTCCTATATCAATTAAGTTGTGGAAAACACATCAATTAAATTTCTATCTTGTACATTGAACATCCCATACATGCTTTTATCTCAATAAAAATAATATTATGAGTGATGTTATACATACAAAAATTGTTTAACATAATTCTTACAAATAGATACTTGACCGTTTCTCATTGATTTTTGGCAAAATCAACAAAAAAAGCACGGGTGCTGCACTGGTGCCAGTACACATTTCACTGTACATCAGGTGAAAATCCTAAGAATAATGATGATTGAACAGGTTCAAAGACAGAGAAATGATGGACAGACTGACTTGACAGCACCATTTGAATTTTTTTTTTTTTGCAAACCGTCAAATCATGTCTTGACACGTGCCTTCCTATTTTTGAGTCCGTTAGTTTAGCATGGTTGAAATCCTAATATTATAGTATCTGTAATACTTGTGTAAAAGAGAAATTAAAAATAATATGTAAAAATAAAGAAATTCATTATCTTTTGTCCAAAGAAGCCATTTTAGCGATTGGATCCAACGTTACGAAATAAAATTCCAAAAGTCCGACGGTTCCATCATCCATGGCTCACTGGATCTCTTCCAAGCTCAAAGCCGCTGAAACTCTCCTCCATCAGGTAATTCACCAATAATCTTCTCTTTCTAGAATAATTTTTTGTTTTGTTTTTCTTGAATTCAGGTTTTCTTTTTTGTAGTAATTTATTTCTGGTTTCCTGCATTGTCGACGATTATTCACTAAATTTGGATTCTTTATGTGAACTTTATAAATTTTTGATTGGGTGATTCAGATCGATCAGCAAGCTGCAGAATCACTGGGTAAGAATGATAAGCCACGATCTGATGAACAATTAGGTCTTGAAACCTCGCCAAGTACGGGGGAAACTAGGTCATTGATTAAGGAGCAGCTCAAAAAGAAGGTGCCAGAAAATGTCAGTGAGAAAAATAATTTAAAGGTAATTAGTCGCAGTGATAGTAATATTAAACGGGATGATGATGTTGGGGTATCAGTGAGTTTGAACTCGAAGTCAAATTCGAGGAGTGGACTTACTGATAGTGATTGGACAGAATTATTGAGCGTGCCAAATAAAAATGTGGCATCCGGGGGTGTGAGTGGGAATCAGAGTAGCATTGGAGCGATGGGGATTAGGGGTTTGAAGAAAGATGGTATGAAACAAGGGAGATTGGGTTCGAAGGTATTAGAGGGGAAAAGGACTGAGAATGGACAGAATAATGGTGTTCTGAATGGTTCAAGAAAATCTAATGTTGAGTTGGAGAGTAACGCAAAAGGTGGTGGTAGTTCGGATAGTGGGAGGGCAAGTGACGTTGGAGGTGTGATGCAAAAAACTTCGATATCCGAATTGCAGAGCGATGGAGGTAAATCAAATCGAAAGGACATGAGTGATGCACTTGTGCCTGATAACAAGTATGAGGCAGATGTAGGAAAAAATGAGGAGGTGAATGGCAATGGAGATGGAGAGAAGCTACGTTCTACAGAAGGTTTGACAAATGACGATCATCTCATGGAGATGGTGCCAGCTTCTCTTGATAGGAAATTGAATATGAAGTTTCAAATGAAGGACGGTGAGAGGTTTAAGAGTGGAATGTTAAAGAACAATAAATCGAAAGTGGGTTCCAGAAGTTCAATTTCTATGAAGAAAAGTTCTTCTTCCCCAAGGGACGAAGAGTCTGATTCTGAGACAGATTCAACTTCATCTTCAGATTCAGAGAGAGAACGAGAGAGGGCAGAAAGGATAAAGAGAAGGCAGCAGATTCTGGCAGAAAGAGCAGCTGCCAAAGCAGTTGAGTCTATCAAAGATCGTGAGAATCTGGTTGCTAAATTGGAGGGGGAGAAACAGAGTTTAGAGAAAATACTTGAAGAGCGGGCCAAACAGCAAGTACAAGAGGTAAGTATTTCAGGTCTATTCAACCTTATTTTTTATGAACTATTATTGAACAATTATTACAGTGATTGATAAAGTTACTCTGAAACCATGTCTCCCTATTTTCTGGCTTTAGCTATGGAAATTGTCACAATATTGTATCAACATAAAACCAAACAAGGACATATTCATTTGTTACTGATAGAAGTGCATATTTAGAGATAAGATATTAAGATGCAAAATATTTGTGCAATAGCAAGTGAACTAGGATGGTACTCTTAATATTATGTGATACAGAAGTACAGGATGGTCTCTCTTTATAATTTGAAGAAGTTTGGGTCTTAATTATCTTCCATGAGTAACAAGCTTAATTTCTCCACTCTTTTCACATGTTCCATTTTTATCACCAGTATTATGGACTGTGCTACAATCGTTAGTCTTACTAAAATTGTTTATGACTTAGTGATGTTATATTAAATGCTTAATCACAGGTAAGAGTCATCTTACTTCATCATTTTCCTTATAATACTAATCATAGGAATTGTTCTTCAATTTAAACATGCTTATCAGTTGTTATATTCTATGATCAACCAAAAGCTACTTGTTTGCGACTTTTTTACCCTTTTTTGTTTATAAGTTTTAAACTCTGTCTATTGTCGACCATCTTTCCTGTTGATTCTTCTGTTGGTTGAATTGATTTACTTCCTTCGTTGTTGTTGTTGTTGTTATTTTGCGTTTACTTGCTTTGCCTTTGTAAGACCAACTCCACTGTAAATACTTATGGCGATTTTTCCAGGCTTCAGAATTACAGACATCAATGATGGAGATTATGGAAGCTGCTGATTTAGAGAAGCAGAAACATAACAATACTCGAATGGAAGCACTCGTGAGACTGTCAAAACTTGAGGTGGTGTTATTATTTCATTAAAATAGATTGAGGCTTTAGCTCAACAGTTGATATCTTATCAGATTTTAATAATTATCCTTTAATTCTTCTTCTTCTTCTTGTTATTGTTATCATTCTCAGTATGTTTATTCATTGCTTTTTACACTATGCAGACTGCAAATGCCGACCTTGCAAGGTCTCTTGCTGCTGCGCAGAAAAACCTTGAAATAGAGGTACTTGAAAACCTCTTCAGTTGGTTATTGTGTTGCTTTTTTCCTTTGCCTCTCTCCCTCTCCCTCTCTCCCCCTCTCTCCCTTTTTTGGTTTCTTGTACTTATTTTATTATATTTTTTATTTTTGCTTTTCCAGTGAATGTTAAATGATCCATGAATACCTTGAGAAAACTCAAAGACATATTATGTTGCAAAAGCCAACTTATTGCTGTTAGTAGTTGGCAGGCAGAATTGTAACTCAATATGTTTATATATTGTTGTACTTATTCATGTTTTCAGTGCAAAAGTGGAAGTAGAGGGGGTTGTCATGGGAAAATTTAATTTGACATACTATCATGATATCATCTGTTGCATGTATAGGAGGTGCAGCACCAGTGTGGTGGTCATAATTTCCTTGGTTATTTGTAAAGTTAGCAAACTGAAGGAGGACCTGGATCCCTTTGAACTATGTTTCTTTCTCCATGCACGTTTTAAGTTTTTGCTCAGTAGTTTAAGTATCAATAAACGAGAAAGTATCAGCACATTACGAAGTTAGTGATAGATGTTCAATTAGGCTTCAAAATCGACCTTGTGAAATGCTTGAATTGAAATTGTACAATGACTGCTATATGATAGCATGATAGCAAATAGATTGACTCATGATTGTGTGCATGGATGGACCAGGTTGATCGTATCGCTGAACTTCGTCAAAAGATTCAGTTGAAAGAAGGAACTCATGAAGGTGTGCTTTCTGTATCTTAATTAGATGGAGAGTAACTTTAGTTTTGATGCCTCTCTTTTAAGTTTTTGCAGTATGTGTACTTTGTATCCGTGCCAGAATGACTTGTCTGAATGTAGCTCATGATGTTAACCTAGAGGCTTGTCACTCTAAATAACATGAAGAATTGCACATCAAATCTTGCTTCTTGGGGCAGAGACCATTTGATTTTCTTTTTCCAAATTTCCTGCACTGAGCTGTTGTCCTTTCATTTTTGTTTCTATTGATTTTACATTTTAGTGTTTTTTTTGGACATCCCTGAAGTTTTATATTGAACTTCAGGTCAGTATTTTAGGGATATTATATTTGAATAGTAGATATGCATTTGCGGAATACTCAGGTTAATTATCCTTATCCTGTAAACGAGTACACAATGGCAGCAATATTAGTGTTCAATTTGGTTTGCTGTTAAAAAACATTGTCATCAATGGGAAACCCAATAATATCTTTGAGATTTTTCATCTATGTTTTGACGTATTTAACTTTTTGGGAGGAATTAGACAATTTTTATTGTTAAATAGAGCTTAATAACTAAGATATATTGTTTTCTCTGGCAGAATTGAGAAGGAAAATATCTGTTACGTGCCTAAACGGGGACAATGTGAGCATCTGTTGCTTCTTATGCATTTAGTCAGAATATTTCTTACATCTTCTCAACTAAATTTCCATGAAAATGGCTTGTAGCTGGTGGCTTCAAAAGGTGTCGAATTTGAACTGAAGATGCTTGAGGCAGAGTATTCCTTTGTAACTGATAAAGTGGAACGCTTGCAAGAAAAGGTGACATACTTCCTTTTCTATTAAACTGTATTGGTATATTTGATGCTGTGCTAAAATTTTATGCTACTACATTCGAAGAAATGTCATATCTTGTTCAGTGTATTGCAAAAAATTAAATAGAACATGCTCCTTAATCTGGCTTATATTTTGAACATAAGGATTATCTTAGTGTTGTTTCTATCGTTTATTATCAGGTGGATATATTTTGTGTATATCCTGTTAATAAAGACTTGTCCAATCTTGAAACTGTATTTAACCATTCAGTTTGGTAATCTATGTAACATGGATGAAGAAATCCATGTGTTATATTTGTAGATGAGAAGGGTTAGTATCCTACCTTTAGAGAAGGCTGTTTATGACCTAATAAATCCATATGGACATTAAAGCCACAACTCCGTATATGAAATTGCAGTATTGGACAATATTGCTCGACAATATGCAATATCTTTTAACTTATGTGTCTATCTCAATCTTGTTGTGTATTGTCCAGTCCACAATCCAGACTACCAAACTATACCAATATGATGTCATGTGGGAAAGTAACCAAGGGATTTCACGTGTCAAATTCAACTAAATCATACTAATTTGATTTCACATAATTGGCTCATATTCTCATGTGAAGGATTTTCAGTGTATTGATGAAGTATTTGTTGCAACCATTTCTCTTGCGGCTTCCCACTCATCGTTTCCTTTCCCTTGCTTCCCAGTTACCATCACTAAACTAACAATACTTTTCTGCAATTTATTTAATGTTCAGCTACTGGAAACTAATTTTCTTGACTTATTCAGGCAAAGACACTGGAAATGAACATTAAAACAACCCAAAGGGAGATCGAGAATCCAACTGAAGTGGAAATTCAGCTCAAGCAAAGGCTTGATCAGTTCACTGACCATTTGATTCAGAAGCAAGCACAGGTTTGTTTTCTAAATGGTTGGCAAATTAAGCCCATGGTTTATAGAAGCAAGCACAGGTTTGTTTTCTAAATGGTTGGCAAATTAAGCCCATGGCTTATAAACCATGGGCCCACACAATTGTGAAGTTAAAAAATGTATGGGGAGTGGATGCCACACAAAATAAGAAATAAGAACCTTACTTATTTGGCTTATTTCAACTCACAAAATTTTGGGGGGCCCATGGTTACAAGCTGTGTGCTTATTTGCCAAACATACTTTAATTATGAAACTTTTAGTTGCTGTTGATTGTACTATTTAGGAAGTTAACGCTTGGCACATTACGATCTCATACATTTATGGAAGAAGTCATTCATGTTGCAACTTCCAGCTGAAAATAAAAGGGATTAAGAGCATATATGACGATGCTCAAAATAAGTAAAAATTAACTTTTTATTTGTAAACATGTTTGGATGAGTTACTTTTCCTTGCTATTAAGTAAAAAAGAGTTACTTATTGTGAAAATAACTCTTACATTAGTGTCACAAGAAGTAAGTTCCAATGATGATCAATAAAAGAAATACTTATTTACTTACACGTCTTTTATGCTTAGCCAAGCATGCTCTAACTGAGTTTATGTATGAATTTTGCTATCGTACATTAAATAGAATTTAACAACTGAATTTATTGGTTGAACAAACAATGCTTGTTCTTTTATCAGGTTGAGGCACTATCCTCAGAAAAGGCAATGCTGCTATTCAGAATCGAGGTAAGTTTCTGTATTAGCATTCAAAGCAATGAAATGATGCCAAATACTACTCTGAACAACCTTTTATTTTTCTGGATGTTTGGATTAAATGTCTTAGGCAGTTTCAAGGTTACTGGATGAGAACAAGTCAATTATGGAATTAGCTGATTTTCCCAGTGCCTCTTCAAGAGATGATCTAGAATCCGGTGTATGGGAACCCTATAATTCGAAGTTCAGGCCTTTATTTAAACAGAAAATTCGATCCGGTCAGCTACATTTGGGATCATTGATTCGACAGTTGGACTCGATCTTTTCTTCCGGTGTCGTCTTTCTAAGAAGGAACTCGACTGCTAGGATTTGGTCTGTCGTCTACTTTGTATGCCTTCATCTATGGGTGTTATACATTCTAACGTCACATTCGCCTGTCTCCGATGATACTATGTCTGGTGCTGTTGTTTCCCTGGAGAATATAAACAACACTGGATCTGTCTAATTCACTTTTTGGGTTATAAATTTATTTCACATTTTTTACAAGGGTTCTTTGTGATACGTATAGAAACGTGTCTATGATTGAGAAAAGTATTTCTCATTTTACATGTTATATTAGTTGTAGGTTCTGCATTCTGGTATTGTACGTATAGAGATAGATCTAACAATTAACCGAACAAAGTAGTGAAAAAGGGTTCATGTAATCGACTGACAATTCTATTGTATTGTACACACAAAAGATGCTTCAATATATGCTACATATTAATCTTTCTAGGGTGCACAAAAAGTAAAGTTGGGGGATTTGTTTTGGGTATACTGGATACTTGTGGGTCATATTGCAAAATCCTGATAAATTGTACAATCTTGTCGCTTTTCTTCTTGATGAAAGACGAATACTATTTTTAATTCAACTGCTACAATTTTTTAGTGCACTAAACTTTCTAGTTATGAACAGGGTATAGAATCTAAAGGTGACCCTTTGTTATATGTTTGCAGTTCGCCGTAAACATGAGAATAGTGATCTTAAAAATCGTTGAGAGCGCTAGAATTCGAGGCAATTGACGGGTACTCCTAACGTGAATAATCGTCATGAGCTTGATCCAAGTTCATGAACTGGATGGCTATTGAGATGCTACGTCGTCAAATTAGCTTCGTGTATTCGAAAATCAAAAATCGAGTCTTGTCGAATTAAGAAGCGTAGCATCCAACATTTATGGTTATGGACTTACCATCCGCTAATGTTGCAATTGAAAGTCCATAAAGAGCGAACTTTTTCTGTCAGCAAGCCTTAGTTCAAGTTTCCTTTTTAGTTGAAGTAATAAGTTGTTAGAAATGAATGGTGATGAGTGGGTAGGAATGTTAAATTGGACGAGTCGAGCTACTTTGATTGATCAACCAATCACGTGCTCGCCCCTTGATGGGGCGGGCTGAGCCGGCTTGCGCAACTTTTTTTTATTTATTTATGAAATTGCATATTTTACTCTTTTTGGCTTGCCGGCTCACTCAGAATGATACTCTTATAAGTGAGAAGTACTTGTAAGTCCTACAATTAATATTTCTTTGAATTTTAGGATTATAACACCTTATATAAGCCAATAATAATAATAATAATAATAATAATAATAATAATACTGTGTCAATTTCACTTCATTGTATGTCCCAAATCTACTGAATATCCTACAAAAATAGATCAAAACTACTCTCATCTCACATTTGCGTTATTATAGCGAGATATGGATCAACTTGATCAGAAAATTCTTCCAAAGTCAAAGAGGAAATTGCAAAAAATGTCGACGTTTACGTAGTCATTTGCAAAAATGTCAAATAATTGTTCAATGTCTATTTCACTATAATTAACAATTTTAAATTCCACAGTGATGACAAAATTATTCATATAATTAAAAATTGTATTGGCCAATAATAACTTGACATATAACTTGTACTACTTATTTAAAAAAGTTACATGTCAATCATACATTAAATGCACATTTCTCTCTATAAGTGGGTAAATAAAACATTTATGAAATGTCAAGGA
>CAIGRT010052977.1:0-16507 GCA_903798405.1 Fraxinus platypoda | reverse complement strand
TTCATCAATTGTCTAGATAAAATAGAAGTTGCATAATTATAGTACTTAGTGGAATTAAATTACAATCCCTGTGGGTTCGACATCCTAACTTTCATACTATATTACAAAACTTGACACCGTACACTTGCGGCATAAATTCACGTTATAGAAAATGCGTGACACGCCTAGAGCCAAATGACTCTCGGGTCGGGGAAAATAAGGTGTCGCGCGCGCCACGAATTGTCGGCACGGTGCATGTCTTTTTTGTTCGTCCCTGAGCAGCTCTCGGTATTTTGTCATAATTTTCTCTACAAATATCTGATTGAGGTGATTCAAAATGAGTTAAAAAGGTAATTCAAATTACTACAATTCTTCTTGAAATACAATTTTTCCAATTCGAACGTTTGCTATCCGAAAAATGAGTCTCGAGTTGATGCTAAAAATCATTAGCATAACTTATTCGGCTGGAAAATGATTTGTGATAATACTTCCACTATATTTCACTCATTTGACCTCCAATTGCATCCAATTGATCCAATATAATCTTCAATCATCATTTTGTGATCCGAACCAACTATTTGATGTTTACATTTTGGTCCCCAAAATTTAGATTTCCTTCGTTCTTACACGTTTTTCGTTCATTTCTTTCAAATCCACCAATTTGCATTGAGTTCAACCAACAAACATAATTATCCAAATTAAGTTATGATTCATCTAAATCACTAACAAATACTCTAATTTAATTGTCTAAATAAGTATATAAAATATACTTATCAGCTCGTACTATTAGGTTAGTATGAATTCAACAAAATTTTTTTTTTTTGGAAAATTTTACACTTAAAATTTGAGTGGCGAATTAATTTATTTTTAAAAAAATTCACCATTGAACAAACTTTGTTAATTAAAATATAGTAATTAATAATTTTTAAATATTTTTACAATATTAGAAGAGTCAAATGAAAATATTTCTTAACTTCTCGATATTTTATTGACAAAACTGAATTTTTATATTTCTGACATTGTTCAACCAAACAACATGCCACAATTGGAGTAAACACCAATTGCGCAACCACTGGGACGCAATGCACACAAATGGCTAACGTAATTGTTGGCTTGTACTGGGGTCGAATACAACCCGTCGGAGGGTTGAATTGTTGGCTAACGGAATTGTTGGCTTGTAGCATCCAACGAGCGTTTGGTGTGTGGAAAAAAAAAAGATGGCAAATACTTGATCGTATGCCTAACTATTCGTTTCAAACCCAAGTTGCTGTTGTTGTCGCAACGATGAGTATTCATAATTTTTTACGTCGATTTGGAGTTGTGGATGAGGCATTTGATAGAGCAGAAACAGATGATAACTCATTCGAGGTTGACCTACCTAACGCCGAAGACAAAATCCACGCTAAAATGAACGCACCGGAAATGCAGCGAAGTGATTGGGACCGACTTCGCTATTATATGGCATAACAACTTTGATCTTCACATTTTGTGCGAAACGTAACTTTTTCGAAAATGTCTAGTGTTGTATGAACGTAGAAATATAATTCGATGTCTCTATTGAATTTAATAATTTTCGGATTGTACACGCACAATTAATGAATAATTGAATAAATAGATTCGTACAAAATTGGCCTGTAAAAAATATGCACGACACCTGAACAAAGCAAATTGTATATCACGTGGAACGTACCTTGTGGTTGAAAAATAATGCAATGAATTGGGTATTAAGTATTTTGAATCAAAGTGCACAGGTGGAAGGGCAAAACTGGAAAAGTGGAAACATTTCAACTCGAAATGATTACATTTTTACTGTAGTAGATGTGCTGACAAGACAAAATAATGCATTTTTAGTGTAAAAATGAGCACCAAACGTACGCTAAACATCATGATGTGATAATCAATTACTCTTCACATTTTTCTCTCTCCTCCCATCTTTATCATAAAAATTGAATTACTCAATCACATTATTTTATACTGACTATCACATCACCAATATTTAATCATCATAATGATAAATAGTATTCCCTCCGTCCCAATTATATAGGCTTGTTTCGTTTTTCACACGGATTAAGAAAACTTCTCTAATGTTATTGAAAAATTAATTTTTGCCAGAATCTTTCATAGTTTACCCATGTTTAATTTTTAGTATGTAAAACTAAATTATTGTTGGAACTAATAAAGAATTTGAAGAAAAAAAAGAAACGAGAGTTGTTTCATGTTTCCAAGAAGTAGGAAATGTGTATATTTGGATGATTTAAAGAAGTTGGCATATTAATTGGGGAAAATTTAATAAGGGTATATTGATAAAGAAACACAACAAAATTTTTTACATTAGAAAACAAGTTTATATATTTGGGAGGAAAAAAAGAAAACTCAACATATATAATTAGGACAGATGGAGTATTATTTTTATTCAAATAAATGAATCCTATTGATTTGTATATTCACTACCTGGTCCTTGCGAAACTTGCTATATGTTGGTTCGTTTTCGATTAAAATATCCACTCATACTAGCCAAGGCCACCCACCCATTTCATATTCACCCGTAATAAAATACCACCTCCACAAAATACACAATGCTCTTTTTTTGCCTATGCAATGTGTAAAGCCTGTACAAAGGATTTTACGAGTATACCTCTATTTTAACAGAAAAAATATCTTTTATAGGCCCTATTTGGTCCATATTATTTTTTTCATTCTCATTCTTCTACTCATTTTCAACCATACATTCTTCAATAAAATAATATTTTCCATCACATCAATAAGCCCTTGTTTGCTCCCCATTATATTCCATTACATTAATTTTTTTTTTCTCTTCATCTCAACCATACATTCATCAAATAAAATAATAATACACACAAATCAAAAACTTTTCAACCACACATCTCCCATCAATCACTATTCTAAAAATTTTCCACCCCCAAAAATGTCAATTAATGGGGGGCAAACAGGGGCTAAATTTTTCTTCTTTTTCAACCACATATTCTCCATCATATCAACAGTAAAAATGCATTCTTACCTTCAAAATGTACACCAAACAGGGGCATAAGTAATACACAATAATTTTTCCATAAAATGTCGAGTTGGTTATGATTTACGATAATATTGGACATTAGGCCCCGTTCGGGAGGGATTAAAAGCCAATTAAAATTGAAAATATGGTCGTTATTGGATCTCACTCGTCTAATAAAAGTCAACAATAACGACTATATTTTCAATTTTAATCTAATTTTAATCTAATTTTAATCACTCCCATACAAGGCCTAAAATGAGACAAATTTGCAAGAGAAAAACTGAAAGTGAATAATTACAAAATGGAAATTAAAGAAGGTCCGCACGCGTACACGTGCAGCCAAGCTGGTAATTGCAGGTGGCCTACCAACACGGATTTCCTCTCTAACATGTCTCTCGGATGTTCCCTTCAAACTCTCTCCAAGAATCATCAAATAAGCAAAAGATAAAAATAAGCAAAAAGGAAAAAGAGAATCAGCTTCTCTCCGTAACAACCTTCACATTTCCTGTGCAATTTGTTCTTGAAAAGAAGGGAATATCACCTTTCCTGTTCCTTTCCACCCCACTTCTCTTTTACTTTCAGACCATACACACATTCATATCTTTCTTGCATGTATGCATGAAGTTTCACACGAATAAAATGTTCCAAAACTGCTTTTTTTAAAGCAACAAAATAAGTAAAAAAAAACTGGCCCATTACTCTCTTTATTCGTATTTGACTCTCCCTTCTTATATTTGGGTTTTCTTGAATTCACTGCACCGAGTTTAATGGCGGAGGTGCCTGTGGATTTTGAGGTGGAAATAGAGGGGGAAACTGGGGATGCGAAAGCTATTGAGGGTGTTCTGGGGATTTCACAGACAAATCCCAGTTCCAGCTGCACAGGTACTTTCTTTTCTTTCGTCATTTTTTTTTTCGTGTCGTCGTTGTTGTTGGCAAATGAAAATGGTGGACACAATATCTCTTAGAGGCTTAGAGCAGTAGTTTGGGTATGGAGTCAGCATGTGGTACATCGTGCTTTAGTGGTTATACTTTTGATAATTGATATACACATTCATGTGCAGCTAATGTATACATTTGATTTAATTTCCAGATACTGAAAATTATCATGGAGGATTAAAATTGAGGATTTTATTGTGGGAATATTTTTATGCTGAAATAGTTGTCTCTTTTAATTCATTGCACACTATTTTTATAGAAAATATGCCGAATTTTTCAATTGATAGAGGTTTTTGGAGATTATAGGATTAATTTGCCAAAAGAGTTTTTTATTTATTTGAAACCTTATGGCCAATAGAGTTGGGTAACAAATTAGGGTTGAAAGATTTTAAGGCCAAGTATTTTTGGGGTCTGCTTGGCTTTGGGTTGATGGTGTGAGATTTAAGATTTGAACTCGGCAAGCTTAATCTCGAGAAGAACAAGAAGCGAGTTAAAGAAAAAAGATTTAAACCAGCAAACAATATGAGAATATTTTACCTAAGTTTGGATTCAACTGTGTAATTTTTATAAACTTAAGTACCTTTTCCCTATAGTATTTCTTTGTTAGCCCCTGCTTTGTGTCATTTTTTTGGAAAAACATTGTTTTGAATAGTGATTTTTGGGAAATGCGTGGTTAAAAAGTGGGAAAAAATTTTGAGTTTACGTGTGAATGTGTGGTTAAAAATGAGCATTTAGAAAAAAGAGTTTTGATATAATGGAAGACAAACAGTGGCTTAAGAATGTGCTGTTGCACCCACCCTTGAAGTTTGGCTAAGAAAAACTAAATTTAT
Organism: Fraxinus platypoda; assembly: GCA_903798405.1. Taxonomy (NCBI): domain Eukaryota; kingdom Viridiplantae; phylum Streptophyta; class Magnoliopsida; order Lamiales; family Oleaceae; genus Fraxinus; species Fraxinus platypoda. Next base: position 11,749 of record CAIGRT010052977.1, on the reverse strand, counting down.
GTACGATTTTTTTTAAAAGTATCTCTTAATACCATAATACCTTCTATGAGTTAACTCTCCGTTCGAGATCTCTTTAGAGCACTTTCAGGTTAGAGATCTCTTTAGAGCACTTTCAGGGCCTTTGATTAGATGATCTCTAACTCCTGAGACCCCCTAATGCTCTCTGATTCACCTCCAGGCGATATATGTAGTAGGCCAACTTTGAGGCCAAACATGAAGTTGTGTCCTAACCATTGAGTGTAAATGTTTTGATGTTTGAAACTTTCATCCTTGGTTGTGAATTTGGATTATTAGGTTTTGGGGTCATTTATGTTGAGGAACAATGCTAGACACTCTTCATCGTCCGTTCTAAAGAATAGCTGGTTTGGCTAAGACTAAAAGTTACTTTCCACAAATCAAGAAAAGTAAGTGAGTGTTTGACACCCATTTTAATGGGTTGAAAATTTTTGGAATAGTGATTGATGGAAGAATTTGTGGTGGAAAAGTGATAAAAAGTTTTAGATTTGTGTGTAATATTATTTTATTTGGAGAATGTGTAGTTGAAATGATGAAAGAGAAAAAAAAATGAGAAAGAGAATGAGTGCCAAACAGTGGCTAAGTTTTGTTACTAAAATTAAAATTTAAAGTCAAGAAAGAAGTTTAAAAGTAACTCTTTCTTCCTTTTTAACCTTTCTTGGATCATTGGCAGCTTTTGAGGACTACTGTACTCTTAATCCCTCTAGCATTATAGTTTCTGTTTTTTCGCTTACTCGTTGGTTCTGCTCACTTTTTATAAGCTAGTTTGTTCACTTATTTGATGTTTAGTCTGATTTGTACTGCTTAGGATCTTTCGACAGGAGTTTGCCTGGGCAGAATTCCAATTGTCTGGAAAAGTCAACAGATGATAAATCAGATCCCAACTTTAGTCCGCTTAACAGAATTCAGAGAAACAAAGGAACTCACACTCTTGGTGTGCTCGGGGAAAAGTTTTTTGACGATAAAATCCCTCTAAAAAAAAAGGTTAGCTAAAATTTGAGAATTTCGGTTCAATAATCAGTAGATGAAAATTTGTTCTAATATTCAAACCTTGTGTGGGGAAAAAAATTTATTGACATAAGTTAGTTTATATAAGATAATTCTATAAACAAGTTATGAAAGATGTAACATTGTTGTGTTTTCAACTATTTCGTCGGTTGAATTCATCTTATCAAGCTTTCGCCTTTTAGACTTGTAATGTTTATAGTTTCTCTATTAAATGGATACTATTTTAATGTTCACAAGCATTGGGATTTCTAATTTTTTAGTCTTTACCTAAAAGTTTTATGTATCTCCCATCTTATAATATAAATTTTGATGAATTAATTTCCCCCTGATTTTATTTCCCAGTCTATTTGTCAGATGATTGCAATATATAATTTCTTTTTTTTTTTTACCCTGCAAGTTTTATCACAATTTTTTTCTTCTAAAATCTGAATCGGCACTATTTCTCAAGAAAAACGATAATTTAATGCATATGATCCTGACTTTCTTGGTTTTGCAGCTTAAATGGTTGAAAAGATATGCCACCATTCAAGATGACGGAACTGTGCAATTTGAAGTTCCAGGAGACATTAAACCTCAAAGCCTTGATTTCGGTACGGGTGTAAGATATAATGGATATAGAGATAAAGAAGATGCTGAAACAGAAGATGCTCCAGCATTGCCTCCACTTCAAATTGTTATGCTTATTGTTGGAACAAGGGGAGATGTACAACCATTTGTTGCTATTGGGAAGCGCTTACAGGTAAAATTAACCTTTTTTTGGGTCTAAAGAAGATTTTTTTGTCTAGTTATGTGTGTGCATATACATATTTTTCCTTCTCTAGTTGTGTGCTATATCCACCTATGTAGCATCACTTTTTTTCTGGGAATATGCTTAAGCAGAAGCCAAAACACGAGAACACAATTCTGGAATTTGTCACATGCGGAACCCTGCCATGCGTTTTGGGTCCTCTTGAAACATATGAAATTTAAAATGTCCATACTGGTACTCGTAGGACAGTAAAAGCAAGAAGCTAAGGTTTATTCCTAGTACAATTGGTTTGGCTACATGAATAATTTTGCACCACTGCAATCTTCCAGATGTAGCGGCAAAAAAGAATTCATGTAACCTACCTGAAGTGGAACTGTGGAAGAAGTCTTAGGAGCGGGGTGAGGGACGCAAGCTGATTTGACGAGTAGGCTGAGATAAAGAACTCCAACAGATGAGCAATCTAGCCTAAGTAAAACCCCAAAAACCTAAGGATGAGGTCAGATATGTTCCTGTTTGGCCTCATTTTGTAAACCACGACCCCTAAAGAAATTTAAGTTTACTGTACCAACAGATTTATCATATTACATTGTAATTTTAATTTTGTGTTTTCTTTCTCATTTATATTTCATCATTTCTTGTTTCTGCGACTTGATAGCTGCAGTTGGAAGAAACTGGTCTTCTGTAAGTTGACTGGTAAAGTGGGGAAGCATATTTATAGATCAGTTTGCTTGCATATATCAGATGAATATGAACATAACCGCACGTCCACACTGTATTATAACGTAATTCTGATATTACACTCTTTATCTTTCATTCTTGATGCTGATGCCCGTTACTTCTTTTATTCATATCTTCTTTGCTTTCTTTTCTGTTTCTCATTTTCTTTGTTTCCTGTTCTTTTAGCTTTTCTTTTATATACATCTGCTCATTTTAGTATCTTTCAACTTTTGATAATTTTTCTAGATCTGGGCCTTACGATTTTTAATCACTAGTTTTCCATCTATGGCCTCCATGCTGGTCATGTGATATTAGCATTCTTTTTTCGTGTTCATTTTAAATTTTTTACTCAGATCTATATTTTCTCTCCTCTCCCCACTTTTTGTTTGTAACTCATGAAATTTAATATTGAACAAATGATGTATTTATACAATAAACTTTGTTGGCCTTGAAATTTTTTGGCAGGAATATGGTCATAGAGTAAGACTAGCCACTCACTCAAATTTTGAAGAATTTGTTTTGTCTGCTGGGCTGGAATTCTACCCTCTTGGTGGAGACCCAAAGGTCCTAGCTGCTTGTAAGTTTTCAGTCAAAATACTATTTGTCTTTGAATATTTTTATTTTGGCCTGTCGGTGATGTTAACTAATCTGATATTTTCAGCATACTTTGACAATGAATTCATATATATGTTCTGTAGAAAGAAACCTTTGATTGGAGTGTATTCTCGACAGCTATTGAATGTTCAATTAGGACTGTGAGGCATAGTATTTGGGAACAACCAGATCCAGTGTTCAGTAACTTCATGAAATTCATTCATGAATTTGTTAAAACTATATTTGGTTGAAAATGTAAAAAATCAGAAACTTGGGACAGGTTCCGATGTTTAGTAACTCTATATCTTTACTGCATGACTTCAAACTAATTAATTAATTCTTTGTATAGTCCTGGATTTACTGTGATTTGAGGATGAGAGTACCCTAACTGCACCACATTGAAAGAAATTAATTACATACCTGTAGCATAATAATCTCGGATTTACTTTTATTGGAGAATAAGAGGAATCCCTCTGGTTTTAATCGAGGTTTTTATGCTTGAGATTTGATAGATGATACTTAACTTCAACTTTGAGGTTCTCAGAGAGAACAAAGTTGCCCGAAAAAAGCATCAGATTCTTTGCAGGTTAAGTCAGGAGGGAAAGCTAGAAATATACTAACTTGTCCAGTCTGAAAATTATGTCCTTTTGGTACCTAAAATAGGTTTTTCCAGTGATGTAGTACATCACAATTACAATTAATAGTTTCACTTTATCTAGGAGTTTGTCTTTTTTAAATTATCTTTTCTAATTTCCTTTTCTAGTTATAATAGGTTTATTCTTAAATCTTGTTTAGAATAGGATTTGTTTATTTCTTTTTAGAATTTAGTTTCCTTATTTTAGTTTTCTTTTATTAATAGGATTATGGATAATTTTGCCTATAAATATAGGAGTATTGTACACTGTCATATATCAATACAAAGCAAGATTATTTCAATATAATTCTTATTTTCAATTCTTATTACAAGAATTTCTAAACGCTTCCGCACCATGTCCTGGATTGGATTTTCCATTAGAAAACTATCATACTTCAGCATTGAATTGAAAATAGATTTTTCCTGCTATGTTACAAAAGGCGAAACCGATATATTACTTCAACCAATCCAATCCTGAACGTCAACTATAAAAGACTATATACATGGCCATTATACGTGCTGCTACTATGGTAGCAACTGGAAGTTTTCTTGTAGCTCACTTTATTCCTATTATTTATATTTATTAAATGCTAGCCGAGTTTTGAAAGTTATGGAAGATAGTTCATGTTTGAGCCAACGAAGCTCTCCCCCACACACCCAGCAAATCCTAAAGTCGAAAATTTATAAAATGACTCTAGAATAACACGATTTGAGATTCAATATAATACTGACTGAAAATTTCTGACATGAAAATGAAAACTAAGGGGGTGTTTGACACCCATTATTTTGAAGAATGAGTTTTTGAATAGTGATTGATGTAAAGAACGTGTGGTTAAAAAGTAAAAAGAATTTTTGGGTTTATGTGTAATATTATTTTATTTGGAGAATGTGTGGTTAAAAATGAGTACCGTAGAAAAATGAGAATGAGAATGAGATAAAAAATGGGTGTCAAACGGGGTCTAAATGATGAGAAAGGACTACAAGTGTTGATGTATTGATACAGCTATAGTTACAAACATGATAACTGCTAAGTATGAATTGTTTTTCTGTTTACTTTGATGAAATATCTTAAGACAAAATCATTCGGCTTTGTCTTATTGGTTCGTTATTTTATTTTACCGTATATCTATTTTCCCTAATTGATATTACATAAGATTTTAAGAGATGTGTATTTTCCTTCCAATTCAGTCTCTCTGGCTTCAGATTGTAATCTCAAATCAAAGTAATAAAGTTAAATGAAAGAATATTCTTTTTTGCAGACATGGTCAAGAATAAAGGTTTCTTGCCATCTGGACCTTCTGAAATACAAATTCAACGACATCAAATAAAAGAGATCATATTTTCTTTGCTTCCTGCATGTGTAGACGCTGATCCCATTACAGAAGTTTCATTCGAGGTAGATGCAATAATTGCCAATCCGCCTGCATATGGTAAGATGATGTATTTATATATATATATATATATATTTTTTTTTTGACCTGTCAGTTAAATTTACATTCACTTTCCTCCAGTGCATCTCCCTCTTTTGCTCCTCTCAAGATCTTCATTTTCTTCCTTTCAGATTATGATGAAATGAAAAGAATTTTTTGTCAAACAAAGAAGAAACCAACTGTAATCAGCTAATGGACAAACTAGAGTAGCTTATATATTCAGGTTTACTGTATCAAATTTATGGTGCATAATTCCATATTAATTCTGAATGGCTGCAATTTACCATGTTGGTTTATTTTCCCTTTCTAATCCATTTGCATGTCCTCAATGTTCGGAGGGCGCAAGTTTATTATATTAGAGAATAATGGGTCCTTATAAGAAGTGATAGACTGTAACATGTTGATATTTGGCTGATTCTGGATTGTTTATCACCATCTCGATCAATAAACCTGTGAGTGTAGGCAGTGATAATTAAAAGTACTGCATCTCAGATGAATATTAACATAGCTCTGTGATTTTGTACTGAAGGCATTCGGGATAACTTTTCTTCCCTTTGTAGTTTGCTCAAGCACTATCGAGATGTTCAAAATTTAGTAGTAGATGGTTCCTCGAATCTTGTTTGTATTTATGAAATTTGAAGGTTCTCACCCGATCATTTGCACCGGCATTTTTTTAGGACATACACATGTTGCTGAGGCTCTGCAAGTACCACTACACATATTTTTCACAATGCCGTGGACGTAAGTTGTTAAACATTTCTTATTCAACACCTCTACATTTTTTATCCTGTGGAATTTTCTGAATGGATTGATTATTTCCTTTTCAAAAAATGGAAGAATGAGTTCAAGTTTTCCTGGTCGAGAAAAAGAAAATATGGGTTTCTTCAAATTATTTTTCTTATACAGTGCTGCATGTATCATAGGGTTGCACTGTTGGTCTAAGAGGATGTTTGGCTAAGCTTAAAAGTTTACATACAAGATTTCTTAGAAGTATATAAGTTTACAATAATTTTTTTTTTTATTGGTTATAGTTGGAAATAAGTAATTTACGAACTCGGCCTAAGAGTTACTTTTGAAAATAGTAACTTATTTTGTAAGTACGAAAAAAGTAAGTTGTTAAAACGTGTTTGAAGACAAAAAGTTTTAAGTAACTTTTACTATTTTTCAGCTTAGCACACATGCTAAATTAACTTTCATGTCATCTGTTCAACGTTGAGCATTTTTTCAATTAAATTTCCTTTCTATGGTAAATGACTTCTTTGCTCATTTTTCCTATCTTCTTTACCTGTAGCCCTACCAATGAATTCCCACACCCACTTTCTCGCGTTAAGCAACAAGTTGGATACAGAGTGAGCACATATTAATACTCGTGTATATCCTTTTGTTTGACATATTGCAGAATAAATTTTCGTAGATTGATTCTATGTTCTAAGAAGTTAATTGCTAATTGCAGCTATCGTATCAAATTGTCGATTCACTAGTCTGGCTGGGAATACGGGACATGATAAATGAGTTCAGGAAGAAAAAACTTAAGCTAAGGCCTGTTACATATTTGAGTGGTTCCAATAATTCTCCAGATGTACCATATGGCTATATTTGGAGTCCTCACCTAGTTCCCAAACCAAAAGGTGAGTTCTCTCTGTTCCTATAACAGAATAGCAATGGTGGTTGAACATTATATTTCGTGCAAATATTTAAACTAGGTTGAAAAAAACCTTAGTTTACGAGTAGATTTTTTCAAGATTTCCGGGGTTAAACTCCATTCCAAAATATGCATTTTAATGTACTCTAATGGCCAAGAAGCAGTAAATCAATTACAAAGGAAGGATGAGTTCATTTTCCACAACTTAAGTGCCTCCTGGGATTTCTAATCTAAAAAATTATTTCAAGTCCTTTCCAAATTTAGTGCATTTCATCTATGAATTTCTCTGTATTTTCAGCATTTGTTTTTCTCATTTTCAATGCTAGAGTAATTGGAGGTTAAGGGAAGTTTATAGGAGTTGTATTTCGAATTTGAAATCAAACTACTTCCTCCTACTCCTTTCCAAAAGCTACATGTGCCAGTTTCCAACCGTTATCAAGTTGTATAGAATCAACTCAGATTGAATTTTCACAACCGTGTTATGTTAGTAAATGGATTTTTTGTTCTGCTATTAGCTTGTGTTTGACACCTATTTTGGGAAAAAAATGAATTCTAGAATAATGATTGATGGAAGAATGTGTGGTTAAAAAATAATGAAAAGTTTTAGATTTGTGTGTAATATTATTTTATTGGAGAATGTGTGGTTGAAATGAAGAAAGAAAAAAAAATGAGAATGAGAATGGGTGTCAAACATGGCCTTAGTTTCAAGATACTTATTTTTGCATTAGTTATGGAATACCAAGTGCTAATATTGGATTGTTCATCTCACAGGTATTCTTTTCCCAGCTCTCTCATAACACTTGTGAAAACCATGGGAGAACCTTTTATTTTATTTGAGAACCAAAAGAAACCTCCTCATGTCTCACTTACTCTCAAAATGAAATTTCCTCTACATCTAGTGAAGAAGGCCTCAGTTAACATGGATTAGAGTAATATAATGCTCACACATCATGTCATGTCATGTCAGTTTGAAAAATGTTAAAGTCGTATGATGGAGCCGGAGCGTATGATATGCCTGTAGTAGAATTAACAACATAATCAAACCATGCCTTTTCCCAATAAATTTGGAGCCGGCTATATAAATTCTTTTTTCTCTACTTTGTTTCCAATGTGTTTATTGTAAAGTTGTATATCTCAATATGGCAACTCTGCCTTCCATTGATGTGAGAATGAAAAAATACGTATGAGGATTTATTAATGGCAACCAGGTGAAAATAAATAAATTTGTTGATACTTTTTTGTGTTTGAAGGTTGGCTGGTATTTTTTCTGACATTGTTACCCAATAAATTTGGAGGCAGCTAACTTTGTTAAATTTTTATGATTATTCCAACATGTTTATCATAAAGTCATATATCTTGATATGGCAATTCCACCTTCCATTGATGTGGGAGTGATAAAATACATATGAGGATTTTTTCGAAGTAACAAGGTGAAAATAAATAAATTTATTATTACTTTTTTTTTTTGAAGGTTTGCATGCTTCTTTGTTGACATTGTTAATCCAGATGTATCAATGGATTTGTGATCACTGATTAAGTTTCTTATCTGTTTATTCAAACAATTTATTTGCCTCTCAAAAACAACGTTCTAATTTTTAGCATTCTTATAGCCGTATATTTTCGTGGCTGCAGATTGGGGACCCAAAATTGATGTTGTGGGGTTTTGTTTCCTAGACCTTGCATCGAATTATGTACCGCCAGATTCACTTGTGAAATGGCTTGAAGCCGGTAAAGAGCCTATTTACATTGGTTTTGGCAGCCTTGTAAGTTTCATGCTTCGGTTCCTTTTTTTGGTTTATATGAAATGACACCCCATCCCCTGCCCCACCCCAACCCTCCCATCCAAAAAAGAAGAAAATATCTATATGTTCATTATAAGAGTAGACCAATCGCTCTTCTTAATGGTTCATTCAGTGATAGAGCGAGCAATGCTACCTCAAACTTGCGTGTGTGCGATTGCGACTCACCTACAATGAACTGGTCGGGAGATGAAGAGGCAGAAATACAGTATAAGATATATGTTGAAACCACCTCATTAAGAACTTAGTTATTAGAGATGGCCGGAATTGTTTATCCATAATTATATCTTCAACATGTCGCTTCATGGGTAAACCTGATTTTTTAATGAAAGGCTTGATGCGTGAGATTTTTGCAATTGGGTAGCGACGAGACCTAAATCAGGACATTTCCATGCTTTGATACCATGTTTAACCACCTTTACTAAAAGCTTGATCTATTAAAACAATATCCACTGAAATCTTCTAGTTGGGTTTTGTTTGGTTTGACAATGGGTCTGCCAACCATGATGGAAATTAGCTGAAAGTAAACTTTCCAGATTTTATAATGATTTTCAAACACACTATAGCTGGAGTTTTCTCAGTGGTTTTGTCATATCCTGATATAATATAGTTTGTGAAAGAAAATGTGATGCTCAAGTTTATATCTTGCTCTTTATGTTGACCCCTAATTGTCAATGTCAGATATGACATTTTCTCTCCTCTAATAATGAATAAAGAGACGTCACCTGGCAAGAGAAATAACAATAGGGAAATGCTACTTGTACCACCTGGTTTACAAAATGCACAGGTGGCAAGATCTCGCATCATTTTGGACAAAAAACGAAGTTAAACCAGCCCGTGAGATCTTGCCACATGTGCATTCTGTAAACCAGGTGGTACAAGTAGCATTTTCCATAACAATAGCATAAAAATGGAGCATCATAAAAAACTTGGTCTTTTTAGATATGAAAAAATTAACTTCTTATTTCTTGTCTACAGCCTGTCGAAGAGCCAGAAAAGATGACTCAGATAATTGTTAAAGCTCTCGAGAATACTGGACAAAGGGGCATCATTAACAAAGGCTGGGGTGGCCTTGGAAACCGTACGTGTCAACACTTGAATCTCTATGGGTGCAAGCATACATGATTTTTCCTCGTCTTTTAATTATTGCTTGACAGTAGTAAACTTCGTACCTAATCTTCGTTTCTCAGTGGCGGAGCGAAAAGACTTCATTTATCTGTTGGATAATTGCCCCCATGATTGGTTGTTTGCTCGATGTGCTGCCGTGGTAAACCACTTCTTACTAATTTCATAAAAGGACAAAGATGAACATATGTGAGCCTGTTTAGCGAAGCTTAGAAGTTCTATTTATAATTAAGTTATAAAATTATTTTTTATATAGGTCAAAGTTGGAAAAGATTAAAAGTTACATAACATAAGAGATACTTCCAAAATTTATAAACTTTGTTTCTACTTATTTATAAGCTCAGTCAAACATCCTCATTAAGCATTTCTTTTGCATACCATTTTTGTTTCACTTTTGCTAAGTTCACGTGACTTGTTTCATATTTCTCCAGGTGCATCATGGAGGTGCTGGAACAACTGCTGCTGGTCTTAAAGCTGCGGTAATTATCATGCTTTTCAATAACTTCCCTGGAAGAACTTCTTTACAATTTCTAGTTTATGATAAATTCTCTTGCCTATTTCTTTCTCCTCTTACTGCCTTATAGTGCCCGACAACTGTTGTACCTTTCTTTGGAGACCAACCATTTTGGGGAGAGCGGGTGCATGCCAGGGGAGTAGGCCCCTCACCAATCCCTGTGGATGAATTTTCCCTTGAAAAATTGGTTGCTGCAATAAGGTTCATGCTTGATCCAATGGTATGATATATTTATTTTAAGATTTAATATCTTGTTGGAGCTGAAATATAGTTTTTGAACACAATTTATTGTAGCTCATTGACTTTCCAAAATCTTGATTGAAGTTTGTGGAACACTGTGCTCAACTCTTTGTCAATTTGTTGCTTCTTTCGTCTTACCCCCTAGAATAACTTCATTCTGGCATTTATGAAACATTTAATTGATTTTGTGGCTTAGCTCTATAGTACTTATTTGTTTGTACCAACCTGAGTTTTAAATGCCAGAATTTTATTCTCAAGTCAAAATCATCCTTTCTCATTGTGTCCCTGTTGAACTTGAAGAACTTGGTGGTTAGTTAACCCAATGTGTAAGGATAGGTGGTTGTTACCTGGTATATTACCACATGTGCTATTTGTCAGGGATTAATTCCTAATCCCAATCACAAGAGCAGTAATAAACAAACGAAGAACTGAAATATACGCAAACACAGCTGTATAATAGTTCACATCGATGTGGAAGTCACGTCAAATCATTGTTGCAGGTTCAATTTAAAATCGAGAAGAAGTTTACAGTGGAGATCTCATATCTCAATCTGTCTCTATATAAACCCCCTACACCCCACTTCAAGTTCCAATTTCAGTTACATATGGTAGCAAATTAGGGAGAGTCCAATTTACCAAGAAGGTCGATCTGTAGTTGAGGGGTTAGGTAGACCATATAATTAGGCTTCACACAGTCCGAAGCCAACTTTTCTTGCTACATAGAGCAGCTTATCGTAAAAAGTATGCGAATATCATATAATTAATAGGTGAATACATACTAGCAATACAAACAAGCTTGGTTCCAGTAAGTAATAACCAATTAATGACGGAGGAAGGGTGGATGGTTGAAAGGTTACTGTATTTTGAACACTATTGTGAAGATAAATCAATGAAAATGTCAGTCTGTGTATCAATCTTGGCTGGCTGGCATGTTTTGGGGGGAAAATTTCATAATGTTCACATATGAATATATTTTGTATTGTATGCAGGTGAAAGAACGTGCTGTAGAATTGTCTAAAGCCATGGAAAACGAAGATGGAGTGGCGGGTGCAGTTCAAGCCTTCCATAGACACTTCCCATGTGAAAGCCTGAAGTTGGAGCCTGAAAAGTCACATCAACCTTCTAATTCGTTTTCTTTCGGACGCTGTTTTCGTTGTTCCTGATTTTTGAATATTACACATCATAATTTTGTTTTCACCGAATGTAATAACTGTCTTATTTTGGAAAAAACTCGCTCTTTCAGCCCATGGGCGGACCTAGGGGGGTCCTGGGGGGCAGGTGCC
>CAIGRT010052956.1:0-10294 GCA_903798405.1 Fraxinus platypoda | reverse complement strand
TTACTGAATAGGAAGATACAATTTCATATTTGTAATAATTTTATAATACCCAGATGTGTGTTTATATAGGCAGAAAAATGATGTAACTGCCTCCACCATGATCCAATATTATTTGCATTTTTTATGGCTAGTGGTAATGGGTTGTTAATACTTGACAGTTAAAAAAGGTCATATTTTACTACCTAGTTGACCCATTAAATAATTCCGAAAATGATTTTAAAAAATAATTATTAGAGGAAATTACACCCTCACAGGTATTTAAAATTTACAATTCAAAAACCAGGTTTGGAGTTTATTTATACAAAAATCAGGTATCTCATTTTAAATATTAAATATTAATTCATTTCTATCTAAATTATAATTACCCAAACCCTAAAAATAAAAAAATCATTTATCACATTCTCTCTAACCTCTCATTCTCTCTCATCTCTCGCCTCTCTCTCTCTCTCTCTCTCTCTCTCTATAACCTCTCTCTCTTCTTCCCGTCGTCGACATCGAAATCTGGCATATTACCGTCGTGGGGAGGTTGAAGTGACAAGTGGCTAAGCAGAGGGGTGGTGCTGATGAAAATCAGGTGGAGAAGGTTGAAATTGGTGTGGATGCGGCTGCGATTGCGGGGTTTGTGATCTGTGCGGAGGAGACTGAAATTGGTGGTGAAGGTTTGTGATTTGTACGAGATGTGGGGCGGTTTGGATGCGATGGTGGGGGTTGGGTGCGGTGGTTTCCGATCTGGAGGGTTTTTTTTCCGATTTGGATGCGGTTGCAATGGTTCTGTGTGTTTTGGCGTGGTGAGGTCATTTTCTGCTGGTGGTGGTGGTGAGGTCATTTTCATTGAGGGGTGGTGGTGGTTGTTGGGGGATGGTGTTGGTGATGGCGACGGTGGTGTGTTTCTGTGGTGTTGGCGACGAAGACGACGGTGGTGTTGTGTTGATGATGGTCACAAATGATTTGTTGATTGTGACCAATAAATTGGTTGGTATGTGACCAATAAAGAATAAATTGTGACCTACAAATTTATTAATTTGTGACCTATAATTTGATNTGATGGTCACAAATGATTTGTTGATTGTGACCAATAAATTGGTTGGTATGTGACCAATAAAGAATAAATTGTGACCTACAAATTTATTAATTTGTGACCTATAATTTGATGTTTTGTGATTATAAAATAAGTTGTGTGACTTATAAATTTTGTGATTTGTGTCCGATGAACAAATTGTGACTTTTAAATTTTTAATTTGTGACCGATGAACTAACTGTGACCTATAAAAAATTGTAATTGTGACCTTAAAATTTTTGAATGGTAACCAAATTGCATAGATCTGCGACATTTATATATTTATTAATAAAATATATAATTAATTAATTAATTCACAAATAAATTTTAATGAAAACCTGATTTTTGAAATTTAAAACCTCTAACCTTAAATTTGAAATGGTGATACTTAAAAACTGCATTTATGTATTGTTCCCTAATTATTATTAGAATCAAGAAAGCCCAAGAGCCGAATCAAAGACCTTTTAATATAATGCGTAAGGTGTGACTCGAACCCCCGACCTCCCACACAAATTCCACACTTTTCACCAATTGAGCACTTCATCTAAATTAATTATTTCTTTCACATATTATATTTATTGTATAAATATCTAACAATTTATTATATTTGTGCACTCATTTTACTTTAATCTTTGAAGATCTACAACTTCATCAATCTCATTATCAAATTTAATCCTTGACGTTGCCAGAAAATAGTGTGTATGCTTCCTTAAAGAATTGAATTTTTATTTCAATAATGCTAAATGTACATTTTTTTGCTTTATATTGTTTTTGATATCTTCTTTGTTTTCAAAAAATTGTGGACGGAAAAAAGTGTTTTTTTAAATTATCCAACGTGATACAATGTAAACAATGATGTACATGTAACATGATTGTTTTTATTTTGATAAGATGGCAGTGAATAATGTGATAGATATATCAGTCATTGTCGCTTGGATGACATTCCCTTTTACGTGGAGGAAATCTTCGCATTGATATGATGGATGAATTCAAATTTAGGAGTGTGGATATTGTCATATGGAAGAATGTAAAAAAAGATGTAAGAGAGAGTGTACATGTAGCGTAATTGTATTGCAGTATAGGTAGAAACAATTATCGAGCAATTTATAAATCGAGTTTTATTTTATCGGAAAATATTATTTCTTTAATTACAATTGCAAACAATAAAAGTTAAATGAAAAAACTAAATTTCAGTGTTCTTCATAAGGGGAAAATACTGTTTGGACAGAACCCCATGAACTTTATAAGTACCCCTAATTTTGAATTTATCTACAAGTTTGATAATTTTGAAATTATATTTTTAAGTTAGTTTAGTTATGAATTTTCCCTACGAATATGCTCTTTAAAGCCCAAAACAAATGGCTTGGGATTCGAGGCCCAAGTCATTGAGAAGCCCAGCATGTGAAGCCCAATGGATGCACTATGTAAGGTACTTGGGTCCAGTGGTCACCTGGGTGAGAAAGTGAAGCCCAAATAATAAATATAATATATAATTTGAAGGGGGGACACAAGACAAACAGTTAGTCAAACCAATCCAAGGAATTAAAAACAAGTATATGAGAATCTAAATAAATTATTTATATTCGTTTAAAATATGGATTAGTGGGGAATGTTAATCAGAATACTTTCCAAGGTTTGACTCATTATTCAACTGCCAGTGTTAAAAGAAATTTATATGGGCCAAAAGGTCATACTTGAAATCTCTTTAGCATCCATCGTGCCCAAATGGGACCGTGTGATCTTTGAAATCTTTATCGGCTCGTGATATATTTGCATACAATTGCATGATTTAGAATGCACAGTCCTAATCTCCTGCTCTGAGTGGACAGAATAAAAAAATTCCGTTGTTGATGTGCTCTGATTTAGAATGCACGGTCATGAGTTATAATACACAACCCTAAACTTCTGACTCCAATGGTAGGATAAAAACTTCTTACTACTTCATTAGAATACATTTTTCTCTCTATTTTAGGATATTATGTTATATATTTAGAATTTAGATGATCAACGATCTATGTGATAGTGAAATTATTATCACATTGTCGAATTAAGCCCATGTTTATCCTCCATTAAAATTTTAATACATTTTTCTCTCTATTTTTGTAATCACATTCTCCAATAAAATAGTATTACACGTAAACTGAAAATTTTTCTTTATTTTTCAACCATCCATTCTCAAAAAAAAAAAAAATTCAAAAAATTAAAATCTCATATAATAGGGCCAAACGGGGGCAAAGTTTGAATATGTTTTTAAGACGTTGAACAATGTCACAATAACTCCACTACCACATAGATCAATGATTATTTAGACTCTATATTAATAACATCACTCATATATAGGGACGTGATAATTGAAAAAGGGCTCGTCGTACTTCAATTATCGTAAAATATTTTCTCAACAAAGTTGACCTTAGATGTTATATACTTATTCATTAATGATTTGAGATTTCGTCTAAAAAAATCAATATTGTAATTCTTTGCCCTTTATATTTATGCTTGAGATTAGAGTTATACATAGTTACTCTATGTGGACACTAAGCGATCTAAGAATGACATCAAAGGAACAGTTTTCACCTTTTAATATGTAATTCTTACGAACCCCTATAATTTTGTTTATCAATTTCAATTTTTCATTTACCTGTGTCAATTGTCAAAACTGAAAACAACCTTCGTGTGTTGAGATACCTTTTACATTTTTCAAATAATATTCAAGAACCAGAAATATTAATAACTATTTTTAATGATCTTTGAATTAATAATAAATTGAATAATGCTGTTTTGTCAAATGTTTTTAACATCTTGGATGGCAGATTAAATTGCGGCAAAAAATGATTGGATGATAAAGTTGACTGTTTTTTAAACATTCAAGATGTCAAAAAACATTAGCGCAGATTATACGGGAAATGTTGCTCACTACTCATAACAAATTTTACTTAATAAAATAAATCAACATAAATTAAATTAGTGACTGGTTACTAAAAAGTAAATATTATTCGAACTCTCCCATGTGAATTTGGTTGTCCGACTCTATTAAGGATTTCTGACCCTTTTTTCTATAGAGATGAACATGTTTAAGCAACGAGAAATTTAACCAGAGGGAACTTAAAATTTGACCTCTAGAAATCACGCTAACACATTTGCTATGAATAAAATAAATCTAGCATAGATGATTAAGATTAGGTTATTCGACTTTGATGAGTGTAAATGCTGCACTTTTCTCATGCTTAATTTACGATGATTGTCAGTTCATTTGATCATGTTTTTATTGATTTGGTATTGTTCTTAGGACGAACCCAACTTGGACGACACTATGTAGCCACGGATGGAAAAGAAATGGAAAAAGTACGACGTTAATGCCTAGAGCCGAAAGATGCTCGCCTAAATGTGCCAAAAAAAAAAAAAAGACTTGATTGAGCAAGCCATACCGAAAATGAACAAAACATATGTGGACTCTTCATTAGAGCGAGGCAAGATCGAGAGCAGTGATTTGTGCATGTATTGCTCGAGCTGCAAGACAGAGAGTAGAGACTTGTGCGTTGTATTTTTGCTTGCTCGAGCAAGATTGGAGTAAATTCAACGTTGTTCAGGGGTATGTTATCTCCATAAATTACGGAGTGCACACGTTGTTGGGGGTAGTGTGTGAATTGCAAATTGTAACTTGAACAATACAAATACAATCAAACAAAGAACCAACTTACTTGAAATGATAAACAGATATGCAGAAAAGATGATTAACAATGAAGAATGTAAACGACATTATATCTTTAAGACGAATTTACCCCGCAAAGATGCTTGCAGAGTCTTGACAATCGTCTCACAAAATACAACAGTTTCTCCTTGCAGTAGAAGCACTTCAAACTTCAAAGAATCAGCAAACTTCGAAATGGAATTTTCTCGCTACTTTTTGGATGATTTTGATGCAAGAAAACAAACGGTTTTGATGTTTTTTGATGCAATAGAATCAAAGTGAATGATATAGAATGAATATAGACCATCAGGGATGTCCAATTTATAGAGGTTGAGAGGTTGTGGCCGGAGATATGCGCCTCAAAATTCAACATGTTTCACGAAGAAACATAGCTCTTCAGGTGTTCACTAGCCCACAGAAATGCCACTTGAGTGCTCAAAGCAGGGAGTCCGTCGTTCGTTGTGCGCTAAGTAGTCGCTCGAGTGGCGGTGTTATATGCTGAATTTTCATTTTTTTCCTTCTAACTTTGGAAAATAATTTCTCATTCATCTAAATTGATTTTGAGATTTCGAATATACCATGATCATCTACTCGACGAGTAGAACGAGTTAATTTATTCACTTACATAATTTGACTATCGGAACAGCAAACACTTGGCCGAAGTTAATATAAAATCAACTTTTATTAACCAAATTTCAATAATTCTCCACATGAATGGAAATTACTAGAAATGTAAATAATAATGCAGACACTAGTAGAGAGACAAGCAGAAAGGCATTGCATTAGGAGAGGTAGCTTGGCTAATTAGTGAACTTGATGTTTTGAACTATTTAGTAGTTGTTATAAACCAAGACAACAGTATTCACACAATATCCTCCCCAACCATTTCGATTCTCATAGTAGTTTTCATTTTGACTCTAAACGACTCTTAGATTTCATAAGTGTTTTAGAAAATTACAGCCTAAAAAAATCTCATAAAAGTGGCCACACTTTACATTTACATAGGTGACTTCCTATTGAGAGTATTCCCCAATACTCTACTTGACCTATTCAAGTTATAGAAATCACTAAAAGTATAACTTAACTCTAACATTATGCAGAAAACACTTCTATTATCATAAGAACTAATATAAATTATTTCCTAAGTGTTTCATGAAATTCTTATAACTTAGTTGTCTCATTGAACCAAGATCTTGAGATCTATAGTTATCAAGGTTGGGTTATCATTATAAAAATTCTTGAGTAGTAGGCCTTGATTTCATTATCTTTGATATGCAATCTATTTGATCTCTCGATAAGTCTTTCGTAAGTGGATTTGCGATATTTTCTTTTGATTTCACATAATCAATGGACATAATACTATTTGAGATTAATTACTTAATAGTATTGTGTCTACGATGTATATGTCTAAACTTAACATTATTCATACTGTTTTAAACCCTTCCAATAGCCGATTGAATGTCCAATGTATATCAATTGCAGGTACCGATTTAGGCCAACATGAAATGTCCTCCAAGAAGTTACGAAATCATTCTGCTTCTTTACTAGCTTTGTCTAAAGTTATAAACTCCGATTTCATCGTTGATTGAGTTATACAAATTTGTTTCGAGGACTTCCAAGACACGGCAGTACCAAAAATGGTAAAGACATAACCACTAGTAGACTTGGAATCTTTTGTATCGGATATCCAACTCGCATAACAATATCCTTCCAATACTTCTAGATATTTTTTAAAATATAATCCAAAGTTTAAGGTAAGTCTTAGATATCTAAGAACCCTATCAAATGCCTTCCAATGGTCATTGCTTGAATTACACATTAATCTACTAAGTTTATTTACAGCATATACTATATCCGATCGAGTACAGTTTGTAATATACATTAGACTTTCTATAACCTGTAAATACTTTAGTTGAGATACCGATTCGCCCTTATTTTTAATTAAGTGTAAATTTAAATCAATAGGGATTTTTACTGGACTTTTCTCATATACATTAAACTTTTTAAGTGCGTTCTCAACATAATGAGATTGGAAAAGAACAATTACATCTGTTCATGATGATATCGTAACTGTTAACTATAATTAACATGTTATCAACATATAGACACACAATTACATAGGGCTTAGGTGTATATTTTATGTATACACATTTGTCGTACTCGTTAATTTTAAAATCATTTGATAATATTGTTTTGTCAAGCTTTTGGTACCATTGCATTGGAGCTTGCTTCAACCCATAAAGTGAATCAACGAGTTTGCACACTTTCTTTTTCATTTTAGGAGCAGTAAACTCTTTCGCCTTGCTCCATATATACTTTTTCTTCTAATTCACCATTCAAAAATGCGGTTTTGACGTCTATTTAATGGATATCAAGATTATGCAATGCAGTAATTGCAATAACACCTTATCAAAGTGATTCTAGTCATAGATGAGTAAGCCCTTGTTTGATGGCTATTATTTGGCCAAAACAATATTTTAAATAGTAATTTTTAGGATAATGTGCAGTTAAAAAGTAGAAAAAAATTTGAGTTTACGTACAAATTATTTTATCGTGTGAATGTGTAGTTAAAAATGACTTTGTAGAAAAAAAAAATTTAATAATAATTGTCAAATGGGAGCTAAGTGTCAAAGAAGTCAATGCCTTCTTGTTGTCTATAGCTTTTTGTAACCAACGGGGCCTTGTATTTATCAATGGATCCATCCGATTTCAATTAAAAAAAAAAAAAAAATCATTTAAACCCTAAAGACTTATTTTCGGTGGAAGATCAACCAACTCCTAAGTATGATTTTGCATTTCTCACGAAGAGATACAACACTTCAAGTGCAGTTGGCCGTTGGAACATCGCTCGAGCGCTCAAAGCAGGGAGTCCGCCACTCGCTGCGCGCTAGGCTGATGCTTGAGTGGCGGTGTTATGTGCTTAATTCTCATTTTTCTTCTAACTTTGAACAACAATTTTTCATTCATCCGGAATTGATTTTGAAATTTAAAATATGCTACGATCATCTACTCAACGAATATAATAAGTTATCTATTTATTTACGTGATTTGACTATCAGAACCTATTCGAATACTTGGTCGATGTTGATACAAAATCAACTTTTATTAACCAAATTCCAACATGTGATGGAGGGAGGCCTACATTGGCTAACTAGACATCGATTGATTATTTGGATTGGCTCGATTAAATCAAGTAACCTTGTCTTGAGCATGAGCTCGGTCCATTAGCCATCGGCCCATTTTCCTTCCCTTATATATAGGCGAGCTCACTATTATTAATAGATTTTACAAAGATCGGTGATGTAAATTCTAACCATCATTCATGATACTGAGTTCCCAACCCTTAGTGAATCGACTCCACATCAGCGAACATTTTTAGTGCGAAGCTTTATACTCAACCTCAAGCATGAACAATGAAAACATGTGATCTAATGAATAAAACGTGCAAAATTTAATAGCTTCCTCCCAAATAGTCGTTTCTCCTCTTGCACTCGTTGGAGTATCGTATCAGAGAGCTTAGAAGGAAAAATTCCAGAAATTTGTTGGTCAATATTTCAGTGTCAACAGGGTATTCAAGAAACAGCCTCATTTAACATACATGAATCTGTTTCTCTTGCTCTATTTCATAGAGTTAATAGTACTTAAGGTATCTTTGACCCTTTGATTTTCTAAAAAGCCAACATAAGTAATTAAAGAGATCGCCTTTAGAGTTGGAGAATCTAAGGAAAATAAGAAATTAAGCGTGAATGGTAAACAGTTTACCCACTCATCAACCTTGCTACCTTTCGTGTTCATATTTTCAATATAAAATCAACAAAAAAGATCTTACTTATGATGGTAGAAATCTCCACAATATGATTGAACTTATCTACATTCTTCAATCATTAGAGTTTGCTTTAGATTTGATTGTGGAAGTCAAAAAAGATAACTATCTCAGTGAAGACTTTTCGTTAAATAAAAGTGGAAATGGTGTAATAACATAAAGAAATTACATAAAAGAATAAAAAGGTTCGATTGTCCTTATAAATATTAATTTTCACGAGGCTTAAATGCTCTCGAGAAATTGTCAAAAAAAAAAAAAAATTTAAAATTATTGCTAGTGTATAAATTCACAAGGAAACATTTTAATTGCGTAAAAAGGAGATAAAGAGAAGATTGCTTTTGAACAACTCGAGTGTCTTTGATTGTCATGAAAAATATTTTCCTTATTTTGAGAAAAAACAAAAAAAACTAATCTACATAAAGAAAATGTTTTCCTTAAAAATAAGAAAAATTAAGTATATTTTTAAAAGTTGAAAAATATTTTTTATGGAAAAAATAGCAATCACACACTTCAAACTAGAAATTTGGGTGAAAAACTGACATTTTACAAGAAAAATAAATACAATCAAACACATTATTCATGATCGAGATTGTTTAGGAAGTGTTTATAAACAGTTTAATTTACAAATCAACAGAAATTAAGTGGTAGATTATAAACAGTTGATAAACATTAGTCAATCCCAAATATGGGCTAAGCTTTCTTTTCTATGTCCGAGGAGATCTACTCTCAACTCATTGAAATTGCATCAGAATCTTAGTGCAACTATAGTAACTTACTCGATAGTCAAAATAAAATCGAGCATATATTTTTTTCTAGTGATTGAACTTACTAGCCAACGTTTATTTTTCAGACTTTTGGTGACTTAAGGTCGCAAGATTACAAAGAAATTGTGCGCAGAGGGCCTTTGATGGCCCGACACATAATATTACATGCATGTGCTGTTATTAAATGTAAATTAATTTATAGTACATAAATAAAATAATTATGATTATGTCATTGGCGTGAAAAATATTCACATGGATATGATATATAGAATTACTAGGTGAAATGAACATAACGATTATCCACCGCTAATCACTAAGGGAGGTGCACCAAAAGGGCAAAGGACTTTTGGTCCAAATGACCGGAGACAACACTCTTACGAAGTGCCGACCGACACGTGTACGATGTTATGTAAAGCAACCTTTTAAAATTCGCATGTATTTTATGTTAGACTAATTAACATGTAGCTTAGGCATGGTAATGGTAGGGTCGGAGTCGTGGATCTTTATTTTCAGCCCTATTTTCCACTTGCTACTTTTTTCGAGGATAAAGATACATGGTCAGGGGTCCATGGGTAGACCCCCAGCCAATTGGGGTGGGGGGGGGGGCCTAGGCCAAGTAGTAGAGTCGTTTTTTCAATATTGTTTTAAAATTTGTAAATACAATTTATATATAAAAACCTAAAATAAAACAAGAAATAGAGTCGGGATGACTTCAAGGCGAAGCAACACAAGGTAGGACAGGATTGAAGCATTTTGCCATCTTATTGTAGGTTAGAGAATTAGAACAAATGACTACGAATCATGGTGTCAGAAATTCAAATTTTGCTTCGTGAATTGCACTCAAAGTGGTAGCTTCTAGATTATAATATTTTATGAAACGTCATACTTGTGTAATCTCATTCTTTAACTAATGTCATGTAATTTTTACTTTGAGATAAATGTTACGGGTCATGATGCAGAAA
>CAIGRT010052948.1:0-16977 GCA_903798405.1 Fraxinus platypoda | reverse complement strand
CATGGGGAATTAATTTTTGTATTGCATAGAATAGTAGATTGGAGACTTCTATGAACATCGATATATATTCACATATATATTCAAGATATACAAGAAATGATACAATTCACCGTCATGCTATAAAATCTCTCTCTTCTCTTTGAGGGGAAAAGGAAAGGGGATTTCGTAGTTTTGTTAATTTCTCACCTTAAACCACAATAACTCTCTCTACATTTGAAGAGCTGCTCCAATTACACTATTGAGCTTGCTTGCAGGTACTAATTTCGTAGCAAAGTGCAAAATGTTATTATTGGAATCATCTTTATTGTACAACAATGCATCTTTAATACCTCTTGAGTTGTAGATGAGACTAAAGACTCTCTTGTCGGTTAATAACAGCAACATGAATTATGGAGTATTTATCTCTAAATGAGTCGAATACCCATATAAGATCAGGATATGATTGAATGAGCAGAGTTAAAAACTCAACATTCCCAATTTTTGCAGCAGCATCGAGTATAGGAGTATACGTGAATAAATCTAAAATTTCCTTGTCCTCTAACGTCAGAATCGGTTCCCAGAGCTCCTCTACCAACTGACTGACTTGTCTCCGCTTTNTTAAAATTCATGTTAACTACGGAGCTAAAAATTCGAAAAAAAAAAATCTATGGAAAAAGTGAAATAAATCTATATATTGATCATTCACACATAAAGCCCAGACTTTAAACTAGTATTTGCTATGAGTAACTTCGAAAAAGTAGATAATTTATATTCTGATAATTTTGTGATTGTATCCTGTCGGTTTCCCACCTCCATTGCCCTCTTCCCACCTCCACTGCCCTCTTCAACGTAGACTTTGTGTTGGAACAATCGTGATAAACGAATGCAAACGGAGAAACGAAGGTGAGACAAGCGGGAGTTCAAGGGTATGCTTTGCTTTCCATTGTTCGTTGTACTGGAGAAGAAAGAGGAGGCAAAAAGCAAAAGAATAAAGGGAAGTTTGAAGATAATATTTTGTGAACAGTAATTAAACCAGTTTCAATGTGAAATAGAGGGTGCATAAATGAATAGTGTTTGGCCCATCCTCTCTTTTATAGGAGTAGTGATGATTATTTATTAAACAAACTTCCTTCACCGTCGCCAAAACATAACGTGTGACAAGTACAAGCCTCATTTAATGAACAAAAAGAGAAAAATGTGCTCAAATTGAGTTTCAAAATCCCTAAATATAATCTAAACTAATGTGAGATTTCACAAGGTGCGTGAAATGTTCTTCCACGGCAAATAGCTTCAAGGTTTTCTCCAGCATATGAACAAAGTGGTGAAACTTCCACACCTGATTCAATATAAACAAACGCTTATTTTAGATTAAGAAAAAATTCGATTTGTTTCTTCTATATTTCATCCAGATTTAATACATAGCCTGGCAATTAATCAAAGCATTATTTCTCTAAGTTACGAGTGCAAAAAAATACTTTACCAGTAGCATATAAGGGCACTGAATGTGTCAAGAAGCCACCTGCAGCAACCACCCAACGAGCATGTAGACGAAGGACAAGCAGACGAGCACTGTCTGGAGTATCGAAATTTGACCCATTGGCATTTTTCACTGGTGCAAATTCTTCTTCACGTAGTACCTATATTGGAAAAAATCCGTCCAAAAGTTCTATCTATTCCTTCAATAGCAATGTATTTAGGACAGTTTCTAGCATTCTAGCAATAATTGTTACCTCAAAAAGAGCAGTTGATGGAGCGTAAGGAAATGCATCAAATATAAATTGTTCGAGTTTATATCCTACTGTATGTCCATGAACTGAAGGAATTTTCTTCTCTGCTAGATGATAGCTGCAATCATAAAGCAAAGCTTTCTACATCAAAGCCTGATGACGGTGGTACAAGCAATAGCAAGTCTAAATTATTAGGTAACATTTGACAAAATTTACTGATGCAGTAAGAAAAAAGGGGGAAAAAATAACTTTCTAAGAGCCTGTTTGGTACAGATTCTCATTTTCTACAGTAAATCAATTCTCATTTTCAACCACACATTCTTCAATAAAATAATATTTTACATCACATCAATACTTTTTTCTTCTTTTTCAACCACACATTTCCCATCATATCACTATTCAAAAATCAATTCTTCCCCCAAAAATCCCTACCAAACACACTCTAAATATTTATACTAATTTTTATTTTTGTTGGTCAACCTACATATTTTATGAAGGGATTTTGCATATTTAGAGCCTGTTTGGTACAGATTCTCATTTTCTACAGTAAATCAATTCTCATTTTCAACCACACATTCTTCAATAAAATAATATTTTACATCACATCAATACTTTTTTCTTCTTTTTCAACCACACATTTCCCATCATATCACTATTCAAAAATCAATTCTTCCCCCAAAAATCCCTACCAAACACACTCTAATGTAAAAATGTGGATGCGCAAGAGGAAAAGTTAGATGAAGTACAAGCACAGGACTAATAATTTAAAGCTCAACAATAATTAGAGAAAATGATGTTACAATTTTTTCTAAACATAAGGATATCTGACCTCTAAATTATATCTGAAGATTTAAGTGAAACATATTGTCACAATACTCAAAATCTGCCTTCTTAAAATATAAATATGAAATTGATAAAAAAACTGTTTAGATGAAATTAATGAAACACTTATGTAGAGAGAGGGAGAGAGAGAACATTACTGACATGCTGTCTTTCTCGAGACCATTTGCTACTTGGTTTAGAAAATCCAACGTGAACATATGTAGGCATACCTGAAACGCAGAAGGCAATATTTTTTGTTCAAAATATATCAAATGAATGGAAGCATTTATTTATTCAATTTCTAGACTCAATTGCAGACGAATGGCTCTATTCCCATTTGATAAGCAATGACAAGCAATAGAAAGCTAATCCAAATAGAAGTGGAAATGAGATGAAAAATGCCCAAATTAAATTAAATGTTGCCCTTCATAGTTGTAGCACTAAACCATCTATAAACTGTTGACTAATATGAAACTAAAATGCAAGTACTCTTCCATGTTTATACCGGGCATAAAGAAGCAGTCAAGAAAGTCAATATATAGATTACTCAAGCATGAGATTTATATTTTCAGTTCATTTCGTGTTTGGATTTCACCATTTTCATCATTTTGATTTTTACTTTAAAGATAATAAAAAGGAAAAAATTGATTTTTAGCATTAATGGAGAGGTTAAGCTAATGAGGCAAGTTTAAATTGTACGCAGTATCTCTGAATACAAAATAATGACATTTGCAAAAAAAGGATTAAGTACACTGCCTCGATAAAATTTGAACTAACTCATGTATGCTTCTACAAGTCTTGTCTGTTTCCCCGTGTTTTTCAAGAGCTTCCTAATAAGTTACTATTCCCGCCGTCATAATTTTTGAAGCATCCCCATAGATTTTCACATAATTTGTTGATAGGTATCTGTTAAGATTTTTGAGATGCATCTTCGACCCTAAAATAATATAAAAACTTTCAATCATGCAACATTTAACATGCAAAGCAACTTATAAAACTCAAGAAGTCCCTATCAAAAAAATAAAACTCAAGAAGTCCCCTTCCAAAAAAAAATCAAGTCATCAGCAGAAATACTGTCTCAAATGTATGGACTGATTTTAAACAGATAATAAGCAAGGTAACAATAAAAGGAACAAAGTGAGAAAAAACAATACATTACTCCAACAAAAACGAAGACGGCCAGTTTGCTGATTTATCGCACTGGCCAACGAGGGGTCTAATTCATTGTATTCAACCACAGAAAGCGGTCCATCTTTACCTCGCCTTACAAAAACACCAACCTTCTCTTGTGGATATGCCTATAATGTAAATCAACAATGACATTAGAATTCAAGTATTTGACCCACTGAAAATTTAAGTTTACATATGCTTATAAAGAAAAATAATCATGAAATTAGAAAAGAAATGGAAACTACATTCACATTTTTCATGTCATGCCCACGACAGTGAACAAGAGCCTTACAATAATTAAACACAAAAATATGGAAGTTATATGTTGCATTGCTGCAACCTGATTCAATTGCAGCAAAAAATCCTGGTGCAGTTGAAAAGCAGGCATAATAAGTTTGCATGATTGAATCTGACAATAACAAATTTATTCACCTTCCGGACCACTTTTGCAGCAGCAGTGGCACCTTTGTCAATGAAATAACCCAAAAAAGTTGGATCAGCAACACGTACCTGTTTCAAGAACATTTCTTTATATATCTGAATAGAATATATCTTGAGAAAAGATAAACTACAAAAATGGCAAAATGCTAACAAACATAAGAAACAGCTCACCAAAGCATTGTCAACTCCATAGCAATCTAAGAATTTAATGCCTCTCATAGACATATCTTCCAACAACCTTGAAGATTTCAAAGCTGAAAATAGAATTTTCTATTGAAATCAAGGAAGTAATAATTACAAAAACAAAAAAACATGTTTACACTAATCAATACATCAATACAATGCACCTAATCTTGATTTAGCCTACCTGAATAAACTCCACCATTTCCATCAGGAGACTTTGCAACCTGGCCTTGGAAAATTAGGTTCTAATTATGACCACATAATAAAAATTGTATGCATAGTCCAAAACAAGTATAGAACAAAATAAAGAAAGGCATGAATACCATTCTTCCGTGACAGCCTTGCAGACTTAAATATAAGCTGAATTAGAAATGTTCCTATAAGATAGTAATCAGAAGAGATGCTGGCTGTTGTGTTTCTGTCTTAACACTTGTTTGGCAAGTGTTTATAAACGATTTAAATTATAAATAATAAGTGTTGGATACGTGGGTAGTATTAGTGGGTCACTTAAAATGTATGGATAAAAAGAAGCCTTGAGAGTTTATAAACTGTATAAACATGAGCCAAACATAGGCTTAGTCTCAGCATGTTTCAATTTTCCATAAGCATAACTTTTGATACATATTTTAAATATGAAACAGAAAACTGTGTGCTTCAATGTCAATAGTATATTAGTCGAGGACTTGATAATCTTCTATGCTTCATAACTATATCTAACAGCTTTTTATAATAACCTCTGCTAATTTGAATATCAATTACGAATTTAACAAGCTCCAGGTAAATCATATGGTCGCCAATTAAATTTGCATAACCAAGACCAAACCCTACTCTGTATGGAGTCTCCATGATAAATCTTCCGTCCTTAGAGACACAAGGTATTGTTCCCTGCTGGAAGAAGGTGACCTACATTGAAAATTGTCCACTATGAGCCAAAAAAAATAATAATAATAATAATAACAATGGAATCAAATAATAAAATAAGTATAAATTCTTACTTGATTTTGTTCAAGGCCAAAATATTTATGGCTTTCAAAGAATTTGCGGGTGGGTTCATCAGTGAAGGGGCTAGTCATTATGTACCAGTGTATTGGCTTAAAACTTGTAGAACCTGTGTATCAAAGAATGATAAGTATTGCACTTTAAATGAATTAGCCAATTAGGATTGTGCAGGATATAGAAGATGCAACTTACCCTCGTTGACTGATTGAGATGCTAATCTTTGGGCACACAATATACGCTCAGCTTGCAGCTGGAAAAGTGATTTACCAGATGGAAGTTTGATATCTGAATTAAAATTAGAAAACTGGCATAATTAATAGAGTCCAATGCAAGGGAAACCTTACATTGATACAGTACTGTTATTACAATCAATACATGGTATTCAAAGTTCCAGATATTGGAAAGCAAATGCCTAAAAGAAAAATAAGTTCTTTCATCCATAAAATTTAATAATCACTCCCTTTAAAGAGGCCAAAACGGGTGAGGCACAAAATGAGAAACTGTCTTCAAAAACCTTTGCATTAAAAAATCACTGGCGAAATCATTCAACTAGACAGCAAATGAAGAAACTAGTCTCGCAGAAGAATTTAGAAGAAAATGACAATTTTAAATGAGAATTTTTCACACTGTTTGGAAAGAAGAGTGTGCGTTTATCTACTTTGTTTCTTTACATTTTTCTCTTTTCTTTTGGGATGAAGGTGAACCCTGGGGGGGAGAAAAATAATAAAAGCCAAAGGTGACAGAGAACGAACTTGTTAAGATAAATACAAACGGGATTTACTTCAATGACCATAGATTTCACAGAATTGTCTATATATATATAGTAATTACTTACTGAAACATCCTTTTGGATCTGAACTCCCCAGGCGTGTCCCCTGCATTTGAAACTCAATCATGAGGAATACATTCGCCAAGCAGTTAAATGAATAATTAGTTAAGTGCCACGATCCATCTCAATATTGAGTACAATATTTAGATACGGGATAACAGATGATATGGGACAATAGTTTACTGAAGGTAAAAGCATAATAAATATAGTTGCAACTTTCCGCATCCAAGCATATGACTAGGCATGAACGTGCCTCAAGGAAAAATATATCTCTAACTTGGTCTAGTGCATCCAGTTGTTTTAGTCTTCTTTTTTAAATAATGGACCAAGGGACATGACATTGCCAGGTCCATAATGCACAATTTACAACATTATTATGTAGTATTTCCTGGACTACCCTTTTCCATACTTTATGCATGAGATCATTCAAAACGGAACACAAGTTATTGTATTCCCCATGAAACAGATAGTGATAACTAAATACTATTCCAAAACATTAACAAGGCATACTTTTTGTTTGTTTTACTGATAAGTCAAGACTTTCATCACCACATTGTAATTAGTGCATGCTTTTCAAAAAGTGGCATCTCACCAAACTCTAACACAAAAGGTAAACACCATTCCATGTACCATCTTTAAAAAATGGTATATCCTTTTTATGTTCTTCGAAGCTTTTGTTATAGCTTGTAAGAGTGTGTTTGGTAGAAATTTTAATCCAATTAAAATTAAAAATATAGTCGTTATTGGGTCCCACTCGTCTAATAAAAGTCAACAATAACGGCTAGTTTTTCAATTTTAATCTGATTTTAATCTCTACCAAACACACTCTAAACACTCCAGAACATTCAAACTGTTATTTTAACTAAAAAATAGACTGTGATTAACAACACACCTGTCCACCGGATAAAAGCAACACACCCAACTTCCCATCTGATATGGCCTTTAATCCCATTTTCCACCACCTCTCTCTTTCTTCAATTGTCCGCTCCTCTACCATTGATACATTGCTCTCTGGCACAGGCTCTATCACCGCTGCCGGAAGCCCTAAAATCACAAAATTTCATATGAGCGAAAAAGAGTCTTATTTGCATATGCATAAACAAATAGAAAGACGAAACCTTGTGACTGAAATGAACATCGAGTGATCCGATCCATCCTTGGAAGATCTATGCTCTGCAATAAATTAGTTGTACATCAAACATAGAATTGAATAAATTGACTGAAAAACATATCTTAAAGAACAAATAATAACGGCTACTTCGGCCAGTGAATAAATCATACTTCCTCCAACAAATACGAATAATTCGCCTCCACAATCCACACAGCCACGAAACTGTTTCAAAGCTGCAGTTCTTTATTTCCAAAATCAACAATAAAATAAACTTACCTAATCATCTATACTTTATTTATAATGATAAAAAAGAACAGGCTACTAGCAGAAACATGAATCAATTAAAACTGCGAAGATTTTTTTTTACATAGGAGATCTAAAAGTAAATTGACCTCGATGTCCTTGACGAGAAGTTCGCGTTCTTCAGGAGAGAGCTCATCCCAGAGGGCAAAAGCGTCTTCTTGTCCATAATCTTTGAGCCTCTCGAGCAGCGTCTGTGGTGGAGACGACGTCGCATTGTTTTCCATCGCAGGCTCCATCATTCTGTAATCTTCCGTCTCCAGATCTTCTCTAGATCTACACTTATAAGTTGTTGTATATATAGAGCGAGATATTGAGTTCTGGTGTGAGAGAAAGAGCAAGCGGTCAGTTGGTGGTTATATGGAGAAACAGTGGCGAAGAAGACAAGAATCAATAGTCTCTGTTCGAGGCGAAATGACGAATATAACCATGATGATTCACCTGACATTGGTTTCTTATTCGAGGATAATCTAGGGAATTTCTTATTTTGGACCAAACGAGTTGTTATGCTGTTTTACTCAAGGTACTGCCTTTTATTTATCTTCATTTTTATTTCTATTTTGGTATATAAACTTCTTAATATTCCCATTTCGGTCGAATACTTTCAACATCAAAATACTCAAGCGAATAATTACCAACTCTTTATCGAGCTCCCGATCGATAAGAGCAAACGAGTCCTCTATTATCCATTGTTGTCGATTGCTTTCACCATCAAAATTCTCAAGTCAATATTTATCAACTCTTCATCGATCTTCAAATCCTTTATAAGATGATAGAAATTGAGTCCCCTATTATATATTCCTAACCTCTAGGGGGAGGGGGCATCATTCACGAATGAGAGAAGTCGAAGCATCTTAAAATTTTAAGTAACAGGGTTGTGTACAAAGTACATTAAATGGCGATTCATGAATGAAAAATAGAAACATCTCGTAATTTTATTTAAAATTTATAAGAGAGATTAAGATTGTAAGCATAGAAGAATTTGTTCATGATTTGTAAGAAATATACCCTGCACCTAATTCTCCCAATAAATTATGATTTTTAATTGTTGTTGATGATGTTTGTTGCTTCCAAATTGTGAAATTGACGCTTCAACTTCAATCTATGTGATGTCAAGTCATAGGAATATTTACAAATCAAGAATTTGTTAAAGACAAATCAATATCCATCGTGAATCATTTTCTTTTTGATAAATAAATGCGTCGAGATTTGAATTTAAGTTTTTTATTTGTGTTTGACATTTTGTGAAATCATCTTATTTTAAAACTAAAATTATAAAAGAGAAAAGATTTATTTATTTAAATATTGTATTCGACATTTTGCATGTAACGGAAATTTTGAATAAATAGTAAATTATTGGCATAGCCATGCAATTAAAATGTTATCTTCTTCAATTATCAATATTGTAGATTACGTAATTAAAAATAATAATATTTTGGTGTTTGGCAATCGCCCGACACCTAATTGGGACTTTTTGTAATGTGCTTTAATGGTGGTTGAATTATTACAGAATTATTGATGTGTCCTTCCTTCCTGTAATTGCCAAACCTCATTAGATAACATCCTAAGGCCAAAATGCTAATCTGATATTACCTTTTTCCATGTGCACTCATCAATTAAACAATAACAGGTACTGAAGTTAATTCTCAATGCAATACAATATTCGTATAATAAGTTCACGTTTGACCCTCGTTTTCAAAAACTCATTTTAAAACTCATTTTTAATCACAATTTCACGAGAACCACAATTATGACAAATTTTTCACTCACTTCATCAACTTTAATCAAAATTTTCTAAAAATTCGATTTTCACCTAATGTGCTACCGTGAGTAACTTGATTAGGTGATTGTCAGTTAGATAAGTACTATGCAAATTGAATGAACTTGAATTAAATGGAAAAACAAAAAAAATACAGGTGCAGCTGGCACATGCCGTATGGGTAATGTATTTAATTCTACAAAAAATAAACAAAACAAGATTTTTCCATTAATAAAATTAGATCTGATAATCTGAATTAGAACACCAAGTCACTGAAATTGCAGGAACTAGAATAACAAATTTTGTTTGCAGCTAAGGCATAAAACATGTATTAAAGTATGATTCATTTGTAGAGTGCGTCCATGTTATCCCTCAAACGTTCAACATCGGCACCAATAATTAAGGCATAAAACATGTATTAAAGCATGATTCATTTGTAGAGTGCTTCCATGGTATCCCTCAAACGTTCAACATCGGCACCAATAACTTCCGAGGCCTTTTTACCATTCTGAAAGAAGTGTAGAGTGGGCTGCATCCAACGAAAACTTAATAGTGAAACATCGTTAATTGTGTGAGATGCGTGCATCAAGAAGAACACTTGCTCTTAATTTTGCCACACAGTATTTCATAAATTACAGCCTAAACTCTTGCATTCAAATTACACATGATTCTTCTGAATTGCCTTCCAACACAACAAATCCCCTCGTTTTCACTTCTTGAGATTTATCTTATGACAAGATTTATACTTCAAATTAGTACACCCACAGAACTTTAATTTAACAAAAGTACAAAACAGAAGCAAGTTTCCTATGTGTAATATACTTATCAAAAAAAAAAAAAAAGTTTCCTATATGTAATAAACTTGTGGCCGGCTATCTAAATCATTATGTTGCCACTATTCTGATACGTCACTAAATCTAGATAAATATCCTTCAATATTGGATACGTCACTACATCTAGAGAAAGATCCAACGAAATCAAATCTGTTGCGGCTAAATTCATTTTGATCCAACTCTCCCATTCCCAAGTTAGTAGAGGTTTTCTTAGGTCACATCTCGACAGCCTATATCACCATTCTCTTAATTTATTCTTCATATGATTCCCCCTCGATTTATTGACGTATTAGAGTTACAATAATGGGTCTTATATCCACAGGTGGGCAGGGGGATGAAAAGAAAATGGGTTTTTGGCCTTACACAAGGTGAAGGGGGTGAGTGTCGACATGCATGTATAATACTCAAACATAACAACAAGAAAGTAGCTTTACCACGGAATGGATATTCAACTTGCTTAAAGCATTTCCAAGCCCTTCCTGCATATTTTCAGCAGTTTATAGTTACAAAGGAAAGTAGGCCAATTCTCGGAAACACTACTCAAAGACTTGGAAAGGAACCAACCGAGTCCGAAAGTTTTACTTACCTTATCTATGTCAATTTTATATGTGGTGACATGAGGGTATTTCTCACTCAACTGTCCAATGATAGGAGATAACAACCTGCCTGAAAAGTATCAAGAACATTGTGAATTCAAGAAAAAAAAGGTTATTAATCAATTCCTACTTCATGCCTCAAAATGAGATTAGGATACAAGCCAGAAGACGTGATACTGAACTTACAGGGTCCACACCAAACTGCTGTAAAATAAAATATTGCTGGCAACGATTCATCTGACACCAAAATTTCAACTACAGTAAGCAGTGAAATTATGCAAAATCTACCAGTAAATTATAGGCTAATACCAGTTAATAAAAGTAAACGGTACATGTAATACATTTATACCTTGGACTTTCCGAAGTGAATCATTAAACTGCTCTTCAGACTCAATCAACACGATATTGCTCGGATCTGTAGTTGAAAGTGCAAAAAGTGCTAATCTTTCTGAATATCAAAGTTACATGCCAATGGAGAATTGGTGCTCAACAATAAATGATTACTCTTCTAGTTCGAGTAATACAATCGCTATCATCAACGACTTGTCTAAAATCATATATCTATTGCACTTGTGAGTGACCAACAAAAGCAATTTAATCAATATTATCAATCATTTAGTTTTCACTTCATAACGACTTAGATCATGATCAAATGTAAGAATTTCGGATTTCAGCCGATGATTTATTATCGATTTCGCATCCCTTTTCATGATACTTAGTAATGCACAAGTTAAAAAATGAACTTCCACAAACCAACACGAATTTCTCATTTCCCATCAACCAATCTATTTCCAAGTCCTCACCAGTCAGCACAATATTTTCTTTATTTCAACATAAATATATGAAGGATGTTGCTACGAGTACATCAAGATTTACATAATGAATTATATAATGTCACACGACACTTTACAATTTGCCAGTTTAAAACACAGTCAACTTTTTCATCAAATCTTTTAACTCTACATCATATCACGTAATCCATTATGTACATTTTTTATGTACAAGTAACAAAACACATATATGAAACAGTCACCAACTACCATTCCCAAAAAATTGGCCCTAGCATGACAGTGTAGAAAACAAACATTTAAGAACCTTACTCTTGCGTTAATTATAGAAGTGGTTAGCATCCCAACCGTAAATTTTTATTTTAACGGAGCTTCACCCACAATGAGTTCACTCATCATTAGGGCCTCACTTTGGCTAAATGAGTAGAACCAATGGAAAATTATTTCAAAATTTTCCACAAAATTGATTGTTAATACTGATTTAGAGATATGCCATGTCAATTCATTTATATATTTTACCGAGATACAATAAGTTGGCATGATTACATAAATTCGTTTTATAATTTCATTTCAGACATATTAGCAGCAGCTTTTCTCTATTTCTTTCTTCTTCTTTTTTATTGGTTTGTGGGAGACATTTAGCACGAATTTATTGAACTTAAATCACATTATTTTTCTAGTTTCACAAACTAACGTTCACAAATGAAGAACTAAAATCAGATTTTCTCTACAGAATTTTACCAAATTCAGTTATGTATCATTTGCCCAAATATTCATCATACTTGTACATATAAATAATATCAATTTGTCAATCCTTTACTGTATTAAATAACCCAATTTACACTCATATAAACGCACACATATAGAAAGGAAGAGACCTGATGAAGCTGAAGAGGAGAAGCTTAAGGAATGACTATAAACATGGAACGACTGTAAATTTGAATTGGAAGTAAGGGCAATTTGGGAAGCGAATAGTGGGTTGGGCTGAACATCGGCGAGAGTGAAGTACGAAAGGGTGGCTGCGGAGGATAGCATTAGGTTTTCGCCAATCGAAGATGACCCAGCAGCCAGCAACGGGGTTCTACCGCTGCGCGTTAAACGACGCAGTATCATGCTCACTCCCTTCATTTTCTTCTCCCCTCTTAACTTCCAAGATGGTTTTTGCTTTTCTTCGGGTAATAATAAAAGAATAATGCTATTTGTACCCAAACTACGCAATTTTCTTGGGCTTTAATCTGCTATAGTCATGCAGATATTCATATGATACGAACTAGTTATTTTACCAATAGTTCCTGAAGTTTGGGTATGATTTCAAGTTGGTCACGGAAGTTTATAACAATCTACTAAGTTGAACATATAATCTTATGCGGCAGGTGAATTTTTTTAATAATCAAGTGACTAATGGTGAAACCATTATAAATTTCAGTGACTAAGTTGATTAGAATATTTAAGTACCCAACTTGAAACTTCGTATGAACTTCAGTGACAATCAGTACAATTAACTCAAGAAGAAAACACAGTCACTAACAATTGAGAGAAAAATCACTACTACAAGCCATATATCAGTCAACAGGTCCATATTTTGTATGCTAATTAAAAAAAAAAAAACAATTGTGTTTCTAATCAAAATGTAGAAACTCCTCCACCTCTAATTAATGATTACGTATAATCCAACTAGTCCTGTGTAATACTTGATAAGATTCATTATCGCGGATCAGATCGGGCTAAAAAGGTAACCCGACAGAAAAACTTGGCAACCAACGTTTCGCCTGCACTTCACACTTGGAATCTTAAAGGACGGGTGTTTGTGAGAAACCTTGTTTATGCAATTAAGCGAGATTCATCACTATCTGGCACCACAATGTCGAGCCTCATCATTGGCTTGTACTTATAAGGTATTCGAGCACCCGCCTGCATACACAATTCAACAACGGCTGGAGCCTTTCCATAGAACCTCTTGAGTGCACTTTTCAGTGGAGGCCCTTTCGGATTTTCAACATGCCATACATAATTCGGGGGGAACACTTCATCGACTGTGGCATCTTGCCAGCCATGCTTTCCATCTCTCCATTGGTGCTTAAATTCACCACAAAGCTTAGCATTGTGGCCCCTGGGACCCACGTGAACCTCTGAGCAGTATCCACATGCCTTCACTGTGTACTTCTTCATTAACTTCTGCAAGCCCCATTTGACTTTCTCGTATGCGTTGATAGTCTCCTGTGCGATTGTAGGCACCTCTGACTCTACCGGAGGAAGAAAGCGCTCTAGAGCTCGATGAGTGTCGAGGTCCACAATTGACGACCCTGAATTACCAAAGCTGTGAGGTCCAGGTTCCTCGACAATTCCACCTATATCAATTATTTTCTTCCCAATCATTCGAATGGGTTCTGTCCTCCTCCTTGATGGATATTCTAGTAACTCAACGCCAGCTTGGATGCAGAGTTCGACGATTGCAGGAATTCTCTCATAGTTGAACCGAGTCTCGTGCTTAATGCGCCGACCAAATGGATCGTGCATATGATATGACTCAATGGGGATAAGTACATCATTAATAGAACCCTTCACCCATGAGTGAAAACTTCTGCGGCTTCCACTGGTTGGGCCAGAACAATCTTGAATGTCATGTCCACTTTCGGCAATGTGGATTTCAGAGCACTCACTGCAAATAAATAAATAAATAAAATAAAAAAAGCACTAGATAATTACCTCCCGTTGCCCGATACATCTACAATTGATTAATAAATGACCACAAAATGAGAAAAGCAGTACAAGTAAAGAAAACTCCCCTACTTTACGAGTTACCTACAAGCGTGGATGGGAATAACGTGCAAGAGCTGTGCAAGTCCTCTAATTAAAATTTTCCAAGCATCAAGTACTTCATAAGCAACCGGAATAAGATCAGGTACAAGAAGTCCATTTTTTGGAGGCTCAAGAGGCTTCTCAATTCCCTTTTCTGCAAGCTTCTTATCAGCTCTGGCAGCCTCCTGAATCTTCTTTAGAGGTATGGGATAGGGCTTCTTCTTTTTCTTGGGCAGTATTGGAGGAAGATCTATATTTTGAGGTACTGCATCATGTTTCTTCTTGTTGTAACCTCCTCGAGCTTGTCTCCTATCAGCGCAAAATAAGGTCCTTGGTCTACCTGTTGTGGTGCAGGCATCCTCATATAAATGGCCAAACTGCAATTGAAATCCAAATTGTCAACCTCCATAGCAACTACCCTTAAAACATAAAAACAGCATCAAAAAGTATATTTCTAGACATTTTAAGTCAAGGCAAGGCCAAGACTTCAGAGCATGAACACTTACCACATGGTTCAAGTATCTAATTCAGATTTCAAGAAAGGGAATAAAAGGGCAACCTCAGACAAGGTAGAGATAAAATTCTCTTGTAAAACAAATGAGAAGGGATTTTGTCAAAAGAACCTATTGTCAATTTCGTTGTTCACTTGCAAAAGACTCATTCGCGCACATCAAACCCAGAGGCTGATGGTGCTAGTGCTAGAAACACGATGAATAGAGAATGCATCGAAAGGATCCTAATCTATGGCTTTATGGACTTAAATATGAAAGCAATACAACTATAGATACCCTTTGATTTAGAAAGAAGTAATTTTGAGAGCCTCCTATGAACTAAATGTCCAATTTGACAACAATTGTCTCCCCATCTCGAAATCTAGAAGAGGGAGATTATACATATGATTCTATTATACTCATCTGCTAACTGCTATGTAGCTTGTTTTCACCAAAGAAAATATATAAAAATGAAGAAATATAAATATGATGAGGTGGGCAAAAGAATGGAAAATAGTGAAATATACCTTTAACCCATAAAAATACGACATTGAAACCGGTAGCTGGTGCATCTTAAACTCTATGGTGCCAAGAAAAGCACCTGAAAAGAAAGATAAAAGCATCAAACAACCTGGAGTAGAATGTTATTTTATATTTAAGTTCACTAGAAATTAAAATGGACACACAAGCTGATACTGAGTTATTGTGTTGCTATCATCATCTCAAGCACCATAATGCATACAACACAAACAAACAAAGTATTCTTCCCAATATGTACGTCCTTCTATATTTGCTGTTGAGATATTCAAGGAATACGATAGATGCATGTGTTGGCTGGAAAAAGTCATTCGATTATATCATTATAGGCCTATGACCATAGGTACTCAGTAGCATAAAATTAATAGAAGGAAACTTATTGTTCCTACCCTTAATTGAAGGACTCCATGAAGTGAAAACTGCTGCTGGAAACTGTTGAAGCATTTATCTCAATAATGTCCTGTAGAGTTCTCCTTCTCCCCCAAGAGAAACCAAATTCCGGAATCTGAAATTTGAAATTACAAATTGATAAACTGAGTTGAGCAGTTATGTTCTGAAAACTGCAATTAACACCCAAGCTGAAATCCATTTAAGAGAAGAACAAAGCACGAAGCAATTTGACGAGATAACTTTTTACCCTAAGGCAGGAAACAATTGTTCATCAATTTTGTAGCAAAAATATATAGAAGGTAATCAAAAAACTAGAACGTTATATAGAAGTCAAAACCCACACCAATATGGTGAACATAGACTTGATTAAGTTGAAATCGACTCTCATATGTTCGTCTTTTTACCAAAGTTGAGGGGTGGGGAAGGGAATGCAGTGGTGGTGCTGGTTGGTGTGGAGGTGAGGGTAGTGTTGCATTGGGGGCTGGGGTTGCACCCGAGCCAAGTTAGAGTCATCACTGAAATTCTCAAATTCTCAAAACTTCAGATAAACAACTTCCAGATAAAATAAAAGGCAAGTTTTTTGGTTAACAAAAACACCGGATTCGAGCATAAATTTCATATTGCTTTTCACAAAATAAATAACATTACCAAAACATGAACCCTGTATATTAACAAAAATTTCTTGCTGGCAATAGCAATTGAGAAAAAGAAAAACCCAATACAAAAATAGAACTGGGAACATCAGATAGATGAAAACCACTAATTACACCATTACATAAGAATCAACTCACAAGTGAAGTAGCCATAGTAGAATAATTAACACGTTAAA
This sequence comes from Fraxinus platypoda, assembly GCA_903798405.1. Taxonomy (NCBI): domain Eukaryota; kingdom Viridiplantae; phylum Streptophyta; class Magnoliopsida; order Lamiales; family Oleaceae; genus Fraxinus; species Fraxinus platypoda. The sequence continues at coordinate 394 of CAIGRT010052948.1, read as the reverse complement.
AAAATAAAATAAAACCTCTTGCAGTTCCAAGTATTCGTTTAACAGTGTCCGATGTTTAACCTTCGCTCGTCGAGGGCAAGGAAACAAGGAAAAGAAAGATGACTTTTAATTGAAAAATGACGGTGGCGGTGCAGGGAGGTGGAGGGATAGGGCTGGCGGGTACGAGGGAGGAGTAGAAATTGAGCAAGAAAATGAGAAAAAACAAGCTCTGGAATAAACAAATTTAAGGTTAACTAGGTGCAAGCAACGTTGCACGCTTGCCTAGTTTATATTTAATAGTTTTGTTTAAGAATTAATTTGTTATTAATAAAGATGTAATTTTTTTGGTTAATTAAATAATTAATGATGTAATGTTTATGTAATTGATAAATAATTAGATGTGTGATTTTGATGT
>CAIGRT010052945.1:0-18089 GCA_903798405.1 Fraxinus platypoda | reverse complement strand
TTGTTGATTGTATTTACATTTGATTTTCGATTGTAATTGTTTCATCAACAAAATCGTTTGATCCAATTTCTACCATCAATAAATTAGCACTGTCTGTAGGAAACTTGAACAAAGTAAACCACAAAAGTTGGACATACTCTGGAGATTTTCTAGCCTCTAGAAGAAATGAATCCAGTGGAAGGAAGTTCAGAGAAAGATTTATCACCAAAAGTTATAATCCAAGAATATAACAACGGTGCTAATACAAAGCGGCAGCGGGAGAAAACATTGTTAAAATCACAAACCAACATTTCTCTAACTCAGCGCCGACGAATGAGAAAAAAGGCATCTATTGCCAGAGTAATAAAAGAGACGGCAAAAAGCTTGAAGATGCTAACCACGAAAAATGCATCACTACGCACTAAAATTGAAAATTTAGGAGGAAGTTGGCAATACGATTCAGGAATCAAAGGAGAAAAACGCGTTGCTAGTTCCTCTCACAAAAAGAGCAATAGTTTACAGGTCTACTAGCGAGAGGCGGGTCGCTCGCACCTGGATCGGCTCGCACCTGGATCAGCTTGTTCGCACGTAGCTGGGCTGCCCTATGCCAGCATATGAGGCATGGGCCCCCGAACTGTTTTCCACGTAGACCACTGGGGGCCCTTCTTGAGTCCTAGTTTTTAAAAACGTAACAATAATCATAGCCATTGAATAAACACGGTCTACATACCTGAAAACACGCAGCAACCCCATTGATATACGCAAAAAATGGCTATAATCATAGCACGTCCTTTCGTCATGTCAATTACCCAGTTGTAGTTGTGTGTGCGACATCCTTTGGTAATTCAGTATTAAAGTCCTTATCCCAAGCCCACATTTTCATCACTTAACATAAATAGTTAAATTCGAACTTTGAGGACTATTTGTTAATTAATCAACCACGTTTTCACTCAAAATCAATTAAGTCATACCAAATAGCCATATTCTAGGCTCGTTTGTCACAATAATTGAAGGCTCATAACATCAAAATAAATTCAGAATCAATCAAAACATTTTTAGATTTGCTTAACATAGAACCTAAACTAAGTCCTAAACTTGACATAAATGATTAGACTCGGACTTTGGGGACTGTTTGTTATCAATAAATATTTTGAAAAGGATTAGTAGCGAGCTTATACATCTACTAGTGAACGTTTTCAAGACCAACTAGATCACGTGAAAACTCAAGATAACATAAGCAAGAAAATGTACTTTAACTAGTTTAACCAGCTATTTCATATCAACAAAAATCATTATCAAAGTACACGTGAATAAGTATGTAAAACATGACTTCATAGAAAATAAATGAAGAACACGTGGGCTAGTGAATAAAACATGAGAAGATAACACATTCAATTAGAATTCAACTAATCAATGAATTTTATGTGTCACTAGCAAAAATGATTTTAATTAACTCCAATGTCTCATAAAAATTCTATAAATAGGCATATCCAGGAACTAAGATGGGCATGCAAATTTGAATATCATCATTTCAAATAGTCATTTCTCCTTTTTCTCCTGCTTAAGCATAAAATTAGTGAGTTTAGGAGAAGAAAATTCTGGTTAGGTGAGAGGAATTTCTTGATTATCATTTCGAGGTCAACAATTAGTTTCTTACATCCTTCAATGAGACGAATATGGTTCTGATAAAGTAAAAAAAAAAAAACTGCTCCAGAGGGGAGGCAGGTTTTAGGCCCGTTAGTTTGTGCAATGTTTTCTATAAGAATGTTTCTAAGATTATGGTTAGTCGGTTGAAGACAATGTTACTGTCCATTGTGTCCTTAAATTAGTGCATGGACTCAAAGATCTGTACAAGTACGCTAACAAGAAGAAAAACATTTCAAGACTGTTGAGGTAGACGAGAAGTTATATGTAGAGCTCCCAGATTTATTTCAATATGATGTGAGAAGTCCATTAAGCATACTATGCATTGTGAATGTGAATGACAACACTTGAAGATGTAGAAATTTTTCCAAAAGCACATGCAGTTACGATCGCTATACATAGGGATTCCATCTCAAGTGTAGTGCTATTAGTATTACATAATTGATATTTAGAGAGTATAATATGTCTAAACTATATTTCCTGTGCGAAATGAAGTCAAATGGGAAGTTACTAAACATCGATTTACCACTTTAGCTTACCCAATTATTTTCCACCACCTGGACGAAAATGGTATATATGTACATAACAACATATGGCATATGAACATACTTAATGTAAAACAGTGTCTACATTGTCTCTAAACCATTCCTTTTCTGTCAGTACGTTGTGAAGCTAGTCCTTAGCATACGTTCTAACACTTTCTCCATCATGATGAGCAACGTTGCAAAAAAAAAAAAAAAAATCTTAAGAAATGCATCAATAACTATAATTTGATTCATAATATAGTATAAATACAAACATTATTTCTGACTTCCTAACTTAGTATAAAATTTAAATAATTATGTTTCCTTTGTCGGGTTGACCTTCTGGAAGAGATCGACCTTCATTCTGTCTACATATGTTCTCGTATTCATCCCATCTGTAAACGAAGAATTCACATGATTTTATAGATCATAATAAGGTCCTAATTCCTAATGATTTTGGGGTCGAAGATTTTTATGAGAGTAATATTCTGTTTGTATGAAATCCGTAAGCGTACGAGATTATTGACAAGTAATAGTATGATGAATAAAGTATCGTCCTACACAGGATAAACTTTATATTGAATTGTATTGGTTCTTTATCAAATTCGAATATACATTACACAAAAAGGATTTGTTTTATTAATTCTAAGTTAATCAACTAATTATCTAAAAGTGATTTTACTTAATTATGTGAATGAATGTTACTGATGTGTTGAAATTTTGAATCTATTTATTATTATCTTATTTCCGATTCTCGATCTAAGTATTTAGTGGGATTTGTATATCTTAACAATCGACAATATAATTTTATTCAGTTATCTCTCCCGATATAATTTACACATATTCTAAGCTTGACCTAATCGTATTCCTATTCCAAATTTATATGCAAAGTACTGCATTTAATTACATGATTATTTAGGTAATTGTGCACTCTATACATGTTATTCCTAACACCTATTGCTCATTTTTTTTGAAATTGCAAAGTTCTAAACTTATTGTGAACCTCTCAACACTACACCAAGAAACTAATTATCTAAATTGTACACAAACATTTTAATAATGAAAAAACGTATAAAAGATCAATCAACAATACAAATAAACTAAATTACTTGGTCTTTGAATTTAAAATTAGCAATAAGGTTTATCTTCATCACAGCACAAAGTAAATCTAACCTCGCATGGTTCTAATGATAAAACAACAAGAATAATAAAAAATCATCACTCGAAATTTATATGAATACAAAAAATATATGGACGAAATTTCTTGTTCTTGATCTTCAATTCCAAGTCTTGATTCTTCACCTTCTTAATATAATTTGCCTTTAATTCATTGCTAGTTTTGATCTTCTCTCACAAAATATAGTGAAGTGGTCCCTTGTTCTTAAAAGAATTTTATGATATGAAGTGATATTGTTAGAATTGGATTGTGACCCGAATTCTTGTTGAGTATTTGATTGAAAATACTGTTGGGAGAGCATTGGGAGTTGGTAGTAAACTTGAAGATATCTTGAAGGAGTCCAAAGCGAATTAGACTCCTATTTCATCCCAAAAGTCTCCATTATTGATTTTAATCATTGTTTTGGGACTGCACCTTATATTAAACACTTCAAGTATTAATTTTCTTAGTATGTTGGGAATTCTTTGATTATAAATATATGGTGTACCACACATTGAAATTGAGAAATTGTCCAATTTGTTATTGGTCCAAAGAAATTCTTTATAACTCTTCACTATTAATTATAGTGAATTTTCCGCCTCTGCACATGGTTTTCTCGGATTTGGGTTTCCACGTAAATCTTGTTTCCTTTGTGATCAATTATTTTCATATTACTCATATTATTTTCGTCTTTATTATTTGGTCCGATTTTCAACAAATGGTATCAGAGCGATTTTGGTATAACTTTATTTCTAACAAGTGGTATCGAGCCTAGGTTTTGGCGATTCTTGGGAGGGCCAGATTGGTTATTAAGCAAAGTTTAAACAAAGTTGATTGTTTCAGGGATGACAAGTATGAAATTTGAGATTCTGCTTTTGGATTGCAACGCCATATTTTTTTGGAGTTGAAAGGGAAGCAACGTAAAGAGTTGTAATTTGTAGTACCGTTGGGATAATTCGAACAAATTTGTTAACTCAAATGGAGTTAGGTGTGAACTTAATGATTTTGTTGTTCATGGTGATTTGAGCAAGTTTGGTGCCCAAAATAATTCTGTTGGTAGGCAGTGCTTGGATTCAGTTCATAGTTGCTGAGTATGTCCAGAAAAGCATGGTGGAAGAGGTGGAATATTGTTTTGTTTGGAGAATTTTGTTAGAGTTGAAGGGTCAAAAAATGGAATTCGTGTCAAGGTAGTGTTTGTTGGAATTAGATTATGACCCGAATTCTTGTTGAGTATTTGATTGGAAATACTGTTGGAAGAGTATTGAGATTTGGTAGTAGACTTGAAGATGTTTTGAAAGGTTCCAAAGAGAATTTGACTCATATTTCATCCCAAAATTCTCCATTATTGATTTTGCCCCTTGTATTGAAACTTTACCTTATATTAAACTTTTCATATATTAATTCTCATAGTATGTTAGGGATTCTTTTATTATAAATATGTGATGTACAACACATATTGGAATTAATCAATTGTCCAATTAGTTATTGGTCCAAAGAGATCTTTCGTAATTCCTTACTATTGATTATAGTTATTTCTCCGCATCTACCGACGGTTTTCAATCTTGTTTTCTTTGTAATCCATTATTTTCATATTATTCCCGTCTTTATTATTTGGTTCGATTTTCAACAAATTGTATCAGAGTCATTCTAGTAACAATTTTATTTCTAACAGATATGAGAGGCTAGAAAGAGATTTTGAATGTTACCCCCTTGTTTTGTATTTATGCTGATCGAAAATTAGGTCAAAATTACGTAAAAATTGATTTTTGAAAGAGTTTCATCATAGAAGGAACGCTGCCCCATTATGCCAGAATTAGCCCATGCTCGAGCATAGGCATATTTGTTGCTCATGCAAGGGCAAAGCTATTTGGCCTCGGGTTTGGAAAAAGTCAGCCCTTCTCCCGAAGGTGTTCACACGGGATTATACCATCTTTGGGACCCATTTTGGATATTGACCACGACGTAAACGCCGTCGGAAATCATAAATAAAAAGTCCAACACTGAAACACCGTGTAGTTAACTGACTTTTAGGGAAAATTTTGTTAGATGATACTCAACTCACATGTTTATTTCATATTGGTCACCTCACTTCAATTTTTTTCATTTTGACCATTAATTGCATTTTATTTCAGTTTTACCATAATAGTTATCGATCTTGCTACATATACATTAATGTACATAAAAGATTACATAATACAACGAGACATTCTACCATTTACCAGTTTAAAATACAGTAAACTTTTTCATCCNTACATATACATTAATGTACATAAAAGATTACATAATACAACGAGACATTCTACCATTTACCAGTTTAAAATACAGTAAACTTTTTCATCCACTAATTTCCCTCCACATTATTTTATGTAATCCCTTACGTACAAGTAACATAATTCAGGGACAGACCCACATGGGGTCATATGGGGTCAAATGACCCCACAAATTTATTTATTTATTTAATTTTTGAGTTTTCCTCTTTCGAGTTTTTTTTTTTTTTTTTTTTTTAACCGAAACATTTTTGAATTCTCATTTTTGACCCCACAAAAAAATGACCCCTGACATAATCCAATAGTTAATTTAAATTTTTGAATTCTCATTTCTTATATACAATCTGATTTGCTATTTTTCTAAATTAGAAATAAAAAAAATTAAACTGCATAAAATATCGAAATGAAAAGCCATTGTCAAGTGGATGGGAAGAAAGTCTGAAAAAGATGCACAAACTAGTTGTCCATGTGAAACAACTGACTTATTAAATAGTGAATTTGAATTCAATATCAATGTGAATTGTAGCCAAAACATAAATGTTGTCGGAGAGCATAAAGAAAAAGTCAAAAACTGTGTAGTTATTAGGGAAAATTTCGTTAGAGGATACCCAACTTACACATTTATTCAATATTGATCGTCTAACTTCAATTTATTCTATTTTGACCATTTCATTAGCATTTTTTATTTTTTATTTTTTGCAGTTTGACCATTAAGACTATAATTCCGATCAAAATCAACTGTCAGTGAAGTCACGCACTATAAAAATAACTCGAATCAAGAATAAGAACTCTAAATTTGCCTTGGTGCATTTCTCTTTCAATTTGTTTGGCAAACTAATTGCCACAATCACCAAATCAACACTCTGTCACTTATATGAAACTCACCATTAACTATACATTTGACTTAGTGAAATTATCTTTCAATTTGTTTGGCAAAGTAATTGCTAATATAGCCCAATTTTGGTGTAGATTAAAATACGAATTAAGCCCTTGTTTGAGAGAAAAAAATGCATATTTTTGGATAGTGTATGATTAAAAATTAAGAAAAAATTTCAATTTACGTGTGGCTCTAAAAACCCCTAAAATTTAAATCAAAATCACCATTTAATTTAATAGCACGTTTCAAGAGACTCGCAATTTTGCAATCGTACATTTCATTAATTTTTATAAAAATCTAATTTTAATCTATACCAAACGGGAGCATAGTATCAAACTAAGTACCAAATCAACATCCATGTGGCAATTGACAATAAATTTGCCTTGTAACAATTTTATATCCAATTTATTAGGCAAACTAATTGCTGATATAGTATCAAATCAATGCCACATGAGCACTCCGTCAGTTACGTGATACTAACCATTAACTATGTCCACAGTTTCAAACAAAATGGTTAAATTGAAATATACATATTAGTTGAGTGACTAAGATCGAACAATCTTATAATTAGGTGGCCTCCAATCAAATTTTATCTGGTTTTCAATTTTGGCTGACAGTGTAGCAAAGTTGACCTAAAATCCATTCCTTCTCTATTTAATGTGTTATGGAAAGTTCCACGCGCATCCTGCCTTCTTCTCTTCTGTTCACACTTCAACTACAAAAACCCTAATTCTCAAACAAAGTTTATCTCCAAAAAAACAATCATTTTTCAAGGCACGCCTTTGAAAAAAACACCTTCACGTTCCTTTAAACTCTTCTTCCTGATTCCAATATATCCATATTTAAGTGGTCTTTCCATTCTTCTTCAGGTATTGAACAGAAATATATCATTTATCAATATGAAAGCCAAAGCAGGCAACCAAAACAGGTTTTTTCGCATCATTACTATTCCCATACGTGCTTTGGGGAAAGCACGGGATTTTTATGTGAAGAGCATGACAGATTATGCAGACAGGGTAAGTTACGGCAACGTTATGGCGGGTCCGGGAACCGGGCAGGCGCCGACCCTGCCGAAGAGTTTCAGTGTCCACACAACGAGATCTTACGAGAATGGTGATATTAGTGAGCTCATCAGAGCTTCTTCTACAAGGAGTAGTGGCGGTAGGGTTGATCTCGATTCGTATATGCAAAAACAGCTGCAAATGAAGCTACCATCTTCAGGGAGCATGGGATCGAGGGCTATGCCGAGAAGTAGAACTGTTGTAATGGGTAGAATTGATGAAGACGGGCCTAGTAATTATTTTGGTGAAAATAATGTTAATAAGGTCGAGTTAATGTATCCCAGGAGCAGAAGTCATGCTGTCCCAAGACAAACTGTTTATTAGTCCAATCATTCTTGGTGTACACCAAGTTTCACATTTTGCTACGTGACAACATATCGTTGGACAGTTTAAAACATTACAGTTTTTTGGTCCAATTATTTGTTGACAAGTTGGATAATGTCAATAATGGTGTACACAAAAATGTGTACAAATAGCATATTAGTGTGGATTGGGGTAGGCGTAGTTGTGATAAGAAGATAAAAGTATTTGTGAGGGACCCTAAGTGAAACTGCTCTTGCATTACTGAAATTATTTTTCTTTTTTTTGTTTGTTGTAACTAGAAAAAATCGATTTGTACTTATTATCAATTTATCGTTTCAAAGAATTTGTTCTTCTAAAATTATGAATTTTTCTTATGTTACATCTTTTGGATTAATTTCATATTTGATCACCGTTTTGTAACCAAGTATAAAGAGTAACTAAAATATCGTTCGAGGACTTCGTATTCAATTAAATTTCTATTAATACCAACTTTAGTTGAAATAGTACAATTTATAGATATTGATGATGAAAAAGGAAGTTTTAAAACTAACAATTTAATATCAATTCTCTTATACTCCTCCAATTTAATATCAATTCCATAACTGATAAGTTTTATTTATATTTGACAATTGACGAGCCAATATCAAGATTGGACAGACAACCACATATTTTAGTTTCTACTCCTACTAAACTTCTGCAAACAATATCATGTGTGCAAGAGTTTTAACCTAGTTGATAGGCTATAAATACAATTTTTATCATCGGTCACGTAGAGCTTTTGGAGAGAAGAAAATGGATTTCAAAAGGGGAATTAAGAGAAGGTAACAGATTGAAAAAGCAAAAAGAAGAGAGGATCGAGGAGCTGCAGATTTTTCATCTCCGAAGATACTGATCAAGCTTTACCAGTATTTTTCCCAGTTTGATTTTCTTTGTTCCCAAACTCAGATCATGTTGAGTTTAATTTCCAGGATGAACCAAGTTATTTTATTCTAGGAAAATGATGTAATTTAGTTTCAAACTATGATTTCTGTTCAAGGATAATTCCTATTGACTATTGAAAGAGGATATTGGATGATTTAAGAGATTTTGCTAAAAAACTTAGAGATTTAAATTCAATTATTTAGATAAGAAAAGCATAGTGAGGGACTTGGTGAAATCAGTTTCCTAATTTCTTTTTTTTTTTCCCTCATAGAATCTTCAATCGATAACTCGGTCATTTTCTTCGAATATTCCATTTGGTTAAAAATTTTATTTCGATTTTCAAATACAAGCAATCTTAGTAACTTTTCTAAGTAAACTGAGATTAATATAATTTCAATACTCGTTAAAAGTGAAATAACAATCCCTAAAGACGATACTCTTTTCATCACTTCACAATAAAACTATGATATTGTGCACTTGGAATTTTGCATTGATCAATGATGAATATTTCTATTTTATTTAATAATCTCTATCAGGTAATATTAAAACTATCCTCATATATACGTCTATATTTTTATGAAGGATGTGAAAATATGAAGATGTATTAAATTACAAGAACATTCAATGAGATCATGTAAAGTGTAGCGATAGAGATACTATCGAATTTTACATTAGTTGTTATTATGTGACATAATTTGTATTCTTTCTCTTGAACAAAATAAAAATCACAAGTCAACTTAATTATTGGTCAAAATATGAACAAAGATCTTGAATTTGTGATTTTTATGTGTTCGTGAATCCCAAAATGATAGATGAAAGTCTCTATTTAACCCCAAAAATAAGGTTAAACTCGTGCACCAATCTAATTCCATATAGAAGTTAATTTTAATGAGGAAAGGATTTTTTTTTTTTTTTTGATGACTTAGGTGTTCAAGTTTCGCCCGACTAATCTTGAGGAGTGACGATCTTCCTCCCTGGTTCGCCACCCCGATTAATCCGAATACGATCACAACTTATAAATACTTGAGCTGGACATTCGGCGGTTCTCCTTCCTGTAGACCTCTGTCTTCCAACATAGGTGTTGTCTTCCTAAAGGAAAAACTTTTTTCATTGTATAGAGGGTTGAGCTCGCTTTGTAATGTCCTTGCACATGTTGGTGAAGTAAGTTGCTCCCTTTGCGATCGCAAGGCGTGATCATTTCCTTCCTTTTAAATTTGGTCCCTTTATTTTCTTTTTGGTCAACTCGAGTCCCTTATTTGCATTGAAGTCTTTTATCTTTTAATCTTTGCAATTCAGTCTTTTTCATCCACAATCATCGGTAATAGATCCTCTCAAGATTTGAAAGTTTTCAATTTGGTCCCTACACTTTTCAACTATTAAATTAAGCTCCTAAAACTTGTGAATCTCCAATTGTTCTCTTATTGCATTTTATCAATCATGTGCAATTTTTTATTCTTTAATTGCTTCAAATGAACTCCAATTGAGCTCCACATCGCCTTCTTCCTACAAATTGTAATAAAGCTCAGATTTTCCTACAATTAACATAATTACAATAAAATAGATAGATATTCACACAATTAACAATAATTTATCAAGTTTTAGATCACGGAAAAGTGTGTAAAATATGCTTATCAGTCACTGAATCTTTGTTGAAAAACTTCAATTTTACTTTCAACATTAGTCACTTCGCAACTCCAATTAGGGTTTTGATGAGCCTTTGATGCAGAGTTGCTGGTAGTGATGCATGAAATCAAATATTCTTTGTAGCAAATGGATGGTGAGATCTATAGTTGGAAAGCTATCCCTCTCATATGTGGTGCAATTAGTGTGGGAATAATAATGTAATATAATAAATTTATAGTAGAAAATTATAATCAATAAATAACCTTTTTAGTAAGTGAAAAATTGGACATAGTTTCGACTTACTAAATGAAAGGAATAAAGAAAAAATTAATATTAGATAAGAAAAGTGTTTGATTATTTCTCATTGAGACAATAATACCCTGCACAGATGTTGACAATCTTTTTGTATTCGTCTCCAAACATAAAACGACCTCGACCGGTAATGATAGCACTCAAAATTACAAGATCTGTTGAATCTATTAATGTTTTGATCTCTCTAAACCAGAAGATGACTAAAAATGCATGAAAATAATATCTAGTATAATATAATTCAACATTTGAGGTGAATTGTAGATATTTAAGAACCCTAATCAGTTTCTTCCAATGTTCATCACCTAGATTCCATATAAATCTACTAAACTTTTTCACCAAATAAGCAATATTCGAACACGTACAGTACGTAATATACATTATACTGTCTATGATTTGAGTATACTCTAGCTAAGATAAGGGTTCACATTTATGTTTGGACATATGTAGACTTAAATTTACTAGAGTCTTAGTTGGACTTTCATCATATACATGAACCTTCTTAAGTATAGTCTCAATGTAGTGATATTGAGATAGAACAAGTACCCATATCTTTCATGTCAAAATATTATGTCAAAATATTTTGTCAACATTTTCTTTATAATCATTATGATATCATGATTACTAACTATAATGAGCATGTCATAAACATATAGACATACAATTGCATACGTGCTTGGTGTGATTTTAATATAAACACTCTTACCACACACTCGTTGATCTTAAAATCATTTGATAACATAGTTTTGTCAAATTTCTCATGCCACTATTTTGGTACTTGCTTTAATCCGTATAATAACTTAACAAGTCTACACTTCTTTTTCTCCTGTCCAAGAGCAGTTAACCCTTCAGATTGTTACATGTATATTTCTTCTTCTAACTCACCATTTAACAAAGTTGATTTGACTTCAATCTAATAGATTTTTAAATTAAATAATGTTGCGATTGCAATTAATACTCTAATAGACGTTATCCTTGTCGCATATGAGCATGTATCGAAAAAGTCAAAACCTTCTTTTTGTTTAAATCTTTTGACTACCAATCTTGCCTTGAATTTATCAATTGATTCACATGAGTCTTTAATTTTCTTTTGAAAATCTTTTTACAACTTAATGGTTTGTTATTAGGTGGGAGATATACCAACTCCGAGGTATGATTCTACATAATATGATCAATCCATTTACAACCTAATGGATATGATTTAAATTCGATAAATACTATATGAATATAGAGTTTTAAAAGTTCATGAGCTACTTCTAAGTTTGAAGGTATAGCTTGTTGGTAAGTTATATTTCTCACTTTCCTTAAAATTTCATGGATATTTATGAATCTGGAATGAAATTTTCCTTTTCTCGTCAAAAATAAATCTTTGAGACTGATTGATGAGACACATGGTAGACTCCAAAACGTCAGTCGCAAATTACTATGTCGTGGGCATTAATTAAACTGCCTACCTATGGATTGACGGATTGATACCTAAGGAATGACGGTCCACCCTAGATTCAAAGCCACGTGCTCCACATCCAACGATTCTTCTCTTATTTCCTCTCATTATAAATACTCACACCTACATTATTAAAAGGAGCGGATCTCGGAAGAGAAAAAGGGCATATGATCTTTGCCTTATATTTATACATACACACATTTACCTTGATAACTAGGTTCCATTGATCACTATCAGACATCTTAAATTCAATTTACTAACTCACTAATTTGACCGTTGAAGTGCTCGCGGCCGCTTTCACCGCCACCGAAAAAGGCCACGAGTAACTAACGGTGCGTTACTATGCGCAGGAAAGAGCTTACGTGGAAGTCGTGTCCTGTTGGCCACGTGTTTGTGTTACTTTTCCGGGTCAACAAAACTAATTAACGTCACAATTTTTTTCTAAAAGATCGACGATATGCACTTCAATAAGGAGTAATCCCAATAGTTTTACCATAACTATTCTTAGCTACAAACTTTAGTAGCGGTAGATAGTTCTCTTAATTTTTACAAAGATCTAACACACATGTTTATAACGTATCTTCACGTATCTATGTAGTCTATTCTAATTGACCCTCCGACTGAAGATCTTAAAATCTTTTTAAAAGTTTGATAAAAACCTCGTGTTATCAATTTGACGCAATGAAACTGAAATACCATGAAATTTCACGATTTCCTTAACATAAATCTGAGCTAATTGATCCAAAAGAAAGTTCCCATCGTTAAGAAGTTATCTGACTTGATAAGTCTATGATTATGACCCAAATAATGTCATTTCTTTTAACTGTATGCAACACATTTCATCATTTTTTTATTTTTATTTTTTAAAATTTTGAACCAACTTAGGACATGAGATGTCGATGGTTAAACCTTTTTTCAATCTGTCATATTCGCTTGGATACATTATTTCTTAAGTTAAATTCTAACCGTTTTCATATTTTATCCTTCTACATTGTTTATAAATCGGAAAATGCTATGTGTATCTTCTAGTATACATGAACGTAACGAATGTCACTCGCTACTTTATCAGAGTATAATCATGGTGGACATTTTCTTCATGTGAGTTTTCGTATGAAGGCATCTACCAAGACTCGTTAATTATCTTTTTTGAAAACTTGACGTCGTAGACGCGAAGACTCTAAAATGCAGGCTCGAAGCATATCTTCTAATATCTAGAGCATTCATTCTCGTTGCATATCGATCATACATCAATAGATGATATATCTTAATGAAATTGAAGGTTTTTATTCGATGTTGTGAGCACCTGGGCGCCACGTCATCGTGTGGGGGGGGGGGTGTTGTACCTTCAAACTCGCAGATCATTTCATTCTTAAAAGTTATTCATATTTATCAATCGATTTTACTATTATTTATACCATATCGTGGTCAATATTCTTGTCATGTAGAAATCGATATCTCGAATTAATATAGTTATTTAATTCGTTTTTTATTCATTTTCTATATTAATTCGTTTTTTATTCATTTTCTATATTAATTCGTTTTTTATTCATTTTCTTTATTATTATCTTGCAAAATATATATCTACTGGACGTCTATTATTCATCTCCTTATATGCAAGTTAACAATTTAGCAAACAGCCGAAACTCCAATTTGAAGTTTTTTTATTTAGTTACGATGTTCCTTCAATCCTTTACCTTTAATAGGCAATTTTCGATCGAGTGATCCAACATCGACTTTAACCCTTTTCTTGATTGATTACATAATTACATTTCTATACAATCTTCACATTTATTCAAACAATTACCTATACCGTCAATGTCAACACCGTCCCAACGTATCACCCAAAAAATTAATCATTTATATCCCATAGAACTATTCTCACATTTTATACGATGGTACACTTAATATCTTTTGATGCTCTCATAATTGATTCAATGTCTCAAAAGATTACAAAATACGTTATTTATTAGATTATTGGGAGAATCACAATCCTAACTAAAGATTATTAATATCTCTACTATGTCCCCTTGTGGACATATCATGTGACAATTATGCACCAATTCGATGGGCAATGATTTATCCAAACAAATGAGATAATTAGCAAAATCATTCCTAAAAAAAAAAAATCATGTTTTTCAATTGAAAATTTTACACCTTAAAAAGTCATAGTTCAAGATCAACCATTCACTTCCTAAATCTTTCTTAAGCTTTAATCCATTGTTTAACCAAACATATTTCTCATTCTTCTCATAAAATCTCCGATTACGTCTTCACGATATAGGTATTTTGTCGTTTCTCTATAGAACATTCAACTTGCTAATTAATAGAAAGATCAAAATAAAAATATGACAAAATGAAGTTGGGGACATAAGTACGAAAATGAGAGAATCTTGAGACGTTCATTACAATTAAATTGTGATGCATTTAACAAAACTTGTAATTCAATATAATTATCCAAAATATATTCACATTTATGAGATCAAATCCGTAAATATTCTCTATGTTCTTCGAAGAAATATTTTCACAATTGTTGAAGATGTCTTGAAATTGTTATAGCAGATTACTCATATTGATAACTTGAATTGATGATGGTTTTTAAAAAATTGAATATTGAATTTGAAGTTGAGAGGGTATTTTGAGATGAAATTTGGGCAAAAGAAACAATTGTAGTAATTCTTGGGAATGAAACATTAAACCCATTATTTTAGTTTTCAAGGATTTCAAGAATTTTTCATGATTGTACATGTAGCATGATTTTTATAATTAATTCGTATTTTTCAGTTAATGCAGACAAAGCTGTACTTTTCATTGTTCCTTCATAACTGTGCCTACTTTGTTGTAATTATAATAATGTTTTGATTTTAAATTTAGTGTTTATTAAATTTAAAACAAATTCAGAAAAGTTGTCGGAAGCACGCCCCTAATAAGAATTGGGAAAAAAAATAAATAAACAACTTCATTTTTTTCACTATTTTCCAAGATTTTTACAGAAAACACATTTGAAAATTGAAAATATTTAAAAATTCATTTCATTTTTGTTCTAAATTGCAATATAAAATGTCCTTATATTTCAAGCCGAAAATAATATTTCCAAATTAAAATAAAAAAACATAAAACTAGAAGAGGAAGGAAAGAAGATCTTTTCTCGAATCAATTTTAACTTCAAATTGCAAAATTTAAGTGAGCACTGAATAATATATTTTTATTTCCAAATTAATAAATAAATAATCTAGAAAGGAAAGGATAAAGAAAGAATCCCAGTATATAATTTAAATACTTCATTAAAAAAAAATCCAATTTCCTTCTGATTTTCATAAATAAAAACCTTATTATATATTCTTCCTGCCTCTATATATAGAAAATCATTAAGACGAAAACTATTAATGGTTTACCTAAAAACTTCACTGAAAAACCATATATTCTTCACCCTTTCACTTAATTTATTTCCATAGATAACTGACGTTGCTTGATCTATATAAGACTGCTATTTCTTCATAAACTTTGTCAAGAAGTGAAAGAAAAAATTTTAGAAATGGCTAGTGGCTCCTTTCTTTTGGCTACTCTTTCATTAGCATTCCTATGTAGCAGTCTCACGTTCCATAATGTGAAAGCTGATTTAATTGGCGATCTTTGTTCAACTGCGAAGGATCCCTCTTTCTGTAATAAGGCTTTAAGATCAGATCCTCGTTCTGCCAAAGCCAATGTTCGTGGATTAGGCCAGATCGCCCTCGACAAAGCAATAGCCAGTGCCAAGACAACCTTAAAGTTGGCGAAAAAACTTGGGAATGGAGAATTACCTAGTACGTGCGTGGAGGTCTGCAGTGATGCAATCGATAATCTTAACGAGTGCGAGGGTTTGTTACGCGGGAATGATAAACAGAGTTTAAATATCGAAGCTTCGGCTGCATTGGATGATTTGGCTACCTGCGATGATGAATACGGAGCAAAGGAACCTACCAACCTTAAAAATGCTAGTCAAACAACACAAGGACTCATTAGTATCGTTTTGGCGGTATCAAATCGTTTGTAGAGAAGATCATAAATCTTAAATGTCTATTTTATGTTAAAAAAAAAAAGAAAAATTGATCTATGAGAATGTTGGGAATTTCATAATGAGATAATAACAAACGTTTCCTTACTTAAATTTATTATTTGAATTGTTAGTCATTATGCTCAAGTAATATTTTTCAATTGAAAACCGGTCCGACACTAACTCGATTATGGCAAAAGGTCAAGGTCAAGGACAAGTGATCAAACCGAGGTGAAACTTATTGTCGAAAATAAATAAATAAATTTATTGTGACACAATTTTGACAGAAATGAGTGAGTTTTCCTAATAAATGAATTAGTATATAACATTTTAGTGTGCTATTAAAATATTATTATATGAAAACGATAAAGTTGGAATTAAAAGTGAAATTAAATTTAAGAAATCAATACTTTATCTTGGTCTTTAGTTTTCAAGTAACAATATTAATATTTGTTACAAAATTGTTGGGTTTTGATACCCAATAAATCCCGGGATATGATGTTATTCGGGTTTTTTTAGTTGGATTATACTTCATAGGCTTCGGCCGATGAGTGAAGTGAAATATCGACACCACAATCGAACCAAAAGAATCACGTAATCCACTTGGACTATTTGAAGCAGTCTAATTAATTAGAGTTGCTCGTTGCCCAACCCAAATTTGGATGGCTCCTATAGGTTGCTAGCTCACTACTAATGTCTTATTGGGCTCTATCTACTCTCTAACATAAAGCTCATCATATTCCTATTATATACTCGCCCATTACTGTTGCTAGGTATGAGAATTTTTTGGATAGCCGTTCTTTGTCTTGAGAGGAAGGACAGTCTCTTTTCTTTGCGACTGTGTTCTTTGGTTTTGTGCCCCTGCCCGTGAGATTCTCTTCTTCTTCTTTTTAGTTAGCCTTTATGGTTGACTTTCTTGGCTATAATCTTCTCATCCCCAAGTCCTTTGTGGGCTATCCATTTGTTGGAGCAACCGACTGGGAAGTGTTGGTTTGTGGATTGTTTATTGGATATTTGTGGTGGTCGATTGATTGGTTAACTAAGCCCGATTTCTAGGTGAATTGGAGTCCTATTTTCTACAAATGGTATCAGAGCTTTAGGTGGTGATTATTTCTGGTGAAGGCAGCTCCAAAAATCAGCAGAAAAACGGGGCAGAAAAGCTGGTGGAAGCTGTCCAGATTTTTCCAACTAAATCCGAATCTTCAACTTTGTTTTCCGGCCAAACCAGAAATAATTTGGATAAACGGTGACCATTGGTGGAACGTGCAGGTCGAGGAGCTTCTAGGTCACCTGCGCGTGGTGGTGACGATGACGGTGGCGCTGGCAGCTCCGGCGAGGCGCGTGAGGGCGATTCCGACGACGACCCCTTCAGGCAGTTTATTAAATTTGATCTCTTGAACGTACTGATATTCTTGGTTTAGTGTTTCAGGTTACATAGGAAAAGTTGGATGATTTTGCCCCTGCTCGTTCTGGATTCAGTTTTGCATTCTATCGGTTGTTGCAAACTTTAGGGCGAATAGTGGTGGCCCTAAAGTGTTAAAGTTATATTCCTCGTAATTTACGGACCTATATAAGTCCGCTCTGGTAAATTGACTTATCTCTTTTAAATTTCAGTATTAGCACGTCATCGTGTAGGGTGACATTAGGATTAGGGTTACCGTGAAGGGGTAACTATTGCTTGTGCTAGAAATTAGGAATTAGTTGCTCTCCGTTGCCACGTAATTGAAATTTGCTCTTTTGATAAATTACAGCATATTATCTTTTGTGATCAATCGTGAGTGAAACTGTTCTGTTGATATCTCTCTGGTTGCATTGATAAGTTGTTAGAATACCTAGACCTTACTCGTTTTGAAAACTCCATTGATCTAAGATCGTAAATCTTACGAAACCCTGAGAATCTAAAACGGTGTATATTTGCGAACCTAGGTCTGCTTTGTGTGGCTTAATTGTG
>CAIGRT010052921.1:0-10999 GCA_903798405.1 Fraxinus platypoda | reverse complement strand
AACATCGAGTACATCATATGCGAAAATATGCTATGATTTACAAAATAAGCTGAAGGTCAATCACTCTCAATACGATATGGAACTAAGATTTTAATTCAACGAACATTCATCCATTCCGATTCAACCTATGAAGGTTGTTTCTGATGCTGAAATAAATTATCTATTTGAGTTGAACAAAATGAACACTACTCCTCTTTACATAATTTTAATGAGGAAGAATGTTTTTGAAGGTGAACACAAAGATTCTGATAAAGGGGATCACAATGTTAATGATTTTTTAGACACGGTGGTGATAGCTTGTGAAGATGATATAGTTACTCCTGAGACGGTTGTTTATCATTGTGATCTCGCTGTTACACACAGAATTTTGTTGGTAGTTCACGACAACGGGGATGAAAATGAATTTATAAATGAGAATTTGATTGTTTTATCTTATCAGAGACATGAGTGGGGCGGGAGCGCAGAGACTGGATCTAGTGGATCGCCGTCTAATTCTTCGCATGTGGTTCCCGATGATGATGATTTGTATGTTGAGAAACTATTTAAAACAAATAAAGATTTGCACGAAGTTGTGCATTGAAATAAAACTTTGAGTTCAATGTGAAGAAATCAAATAAGTCATTGTTGACAATTGTCTGAGTCGACGACAGTTGCCGTTTTCATATTCAAATCTCCTAATTTTCACATTTAATGGTAATATAACACAATAATCTTGAGCATTTTCATTTTCGATGTGCAGAGCATAGTGACTACAAGAAAAGACACATCAGTAGTGACCATAAAAATGGGCAATTCCCTTTTACTCAACCAGCCCAATGTATTACAAAAGGCAAGAGATGAGTTGAAATAGTCACATTTGTCCTAATCAGTGTTATTAAAATCGGTCTAACTCGGTCGGTCGGCCCGATAAACCGGTGACTCGGACCCTATTCTGGGCCGGCAAGGTCATATTATGTAAATGCAAGGGCCTGGTCAAAAATCGGATTTGATCAGTCGGCCCGATTGCTTTTTTAACCAAATTTCAAAACTTTTCTCCATTGAAATTTTGCAAAAAAAAATAAAAAAATTGAACACTTGACCTCTAACTAATTAGAATATAACATTACCACCAAAGCAAGCAATACTTTGTTGCCCTTTTGTGTAATAAACTATATATATTTAAGCTACAGACAATTTGCCATATTTTGAAATTTTTTTTAACAAAATTAGTCCAATAACTAATTTGTTTTAATTTAACTAAAACAAATTGAATAGATAATATACGTAAATTATTGGTCAATAACTAATAAATNTGTTTTCTAAAAATATTTTTAATAAAATTAGTCCAATATTTTCATTCAATTTTTAATAGCAAATAATTATTTTATATACTTATTTTGTTTGAAAATTTTAATTTTAACAAAAATAAATTGAATAGATAATACACATAAATTATTGGTCAATAACTAATAAATGATTTGTACATCACAAAAAGGGAAAATATAATATACAAAATTAAAAAATCAAAATGTAACCATTATCACTAATAAATGTGTTAAAAAATATTAATTTAAAGGTATAAAAATAATTTGTAACAAATAACTTGAAAAATTTAATTGTCTCAAGAAAAAAATTATACTTTAAATTTTTTTAGATAATTTTTAAGTAATGACTGATTGGTTCACCGATCTAATTAATAACTCGATGACCCAGTACCTTTAACAAGTCAATGTTTTGGTAGGGTCTAATAACTATGGTCCTAATTGCTTGATTTTAGAACAGGATTTGCCCAATTTGCCTTACCTTAAAAACATCATTTTAGAGACCTTTCACATGTTCCAAGCTGGACCCTTGATGCTGCCTCGTGAGTCATGACGTAGAACCGTTACAAGATAAAATAATAAATCGATATAAAAGAGGAGAAATAAGAAGGATCTACGAAAACGCGAGTAACTTTCATCTCGAGTATCACGCGATTGAGTACATGATAGCCCAAAATTAACTAACCAAGAGGGAGTAAATTGATTTTTAAATTTTTTTCGAAAAATTAATCTAAATTCAAACAAGTAAAGACTAAATAGATTAATTCAAATAATAAGCGCAAATATGAAAAAGATAAGTAAAAGGGAAGAAATGATGCAAATGATATAATTGTGAAGGTTCAATCCAAAACAATGATCTACATCCTTCATTATCATGCTCTTTTGCACGACCAAGACATTTTCATTATATTTATTGACTTACGGTTTAATCTAACCCTTTACCACTCTTCAGGGACTTACAAATAAAAAATATCAATCATTATAAACTATTGAGTTTTACAGGACTTCAATATGACCAACATAGTGACTTACAACGAGGAGCGCCGATCCTTATAATATTGAACTTTCACGGGACCTTAATACGACCCACAAGTTTAGAGTAAATGATTTTACCATGAAAATTATCTCTTAATAAATGACACAAATGAATTAAATATTAAGAGAGACTGACATTTCAATGAATAACAATAAATGATAGCTCAAGTGTTCAATGAAAACTTTGATGAATATGATAATTAAAAATTTGATTCAATTAATTAAAAAATTTCAATGAGAAGATATAAAAGAAATAAATACAATGTAAATCCAAAAATCTTCTCAAAATATAGCTCACTTTTAATGAATGATTGTAATAAATTTAGTACCAAGAGAGAAATGAAAAACTTTGACGAATATGATGATTTTACAAGTTTATTTCAATCAATCAAAATTTTTAATATGTATAAGTAGAAGAAATGTATGCAATATAAGTTCAAAAATCTTCTTCAAAGTATATCTTCATTTTATGAATAATAGAAATAAGTTAAGTACACGAAGAGATGAAAAACTTTGATGAAGAATATTAAAAAGTTCGAATCAATCAATGTCAATAAATGGTTTAAATTATAAATAACTAAAAATGAGAGGCCAATCAATGATTAATAAATAAAAAATGATTCAACGCGAAACAAACATGTAAGTAACTTAGGCAGACCTCCCATGAAACTTTTGCACTTCAACAAAGGATATGCACAATGTCACACTTAGAACAAAATTCAAAAACATACTCAATAATTCCATATATTTTATTTCCACCAAATGACTAATAATTTATTCTCTCTCCAATAATACAATATTAAAATACTAAGATAAAGTCCATAGTTTGATAATTTCTTCTTCTTCCGGCGACCTAACAACTCTCGCTCCGATTTGGCTTCGACGAAATGTATCCAACCTGATTAACATAACCAAAACACTAATCTCAAAGTTGTATAAAATTAAGCAACTTTTTTTAGCATAATTGATCATCGAATTAACAGTTAAATCACCTGATGATCTTCGAAGCTTGGAATCCAATCATTTGTTGCTGGGTTAGTTTTGAAGATCATCTGTTTAAATCCTCCATTAGTACTATGGCTTCCTCGGAATTGAAGAACATCTTCATTTCCGTTCTTTTCCATGGCCATTTTTATAAAACCATTTCCCGTCTGTTCAATACAAGAAACCAGAAATCCCCAATTTAGTAAGTATTTATGCCAAACATATACAAATTCAACAAACGAAGGGAAAGAAAGGAATAATTAAACGAACCGTGTGATGCTGTTTATCAATGGATTCCAACTCTTTGTAGTACTGGGTCTCCACAAACTCGTCGTCTTCATCTCCAGCTTTCGTTCCAGAAAATATGGCCTGTGAAAATAATTCAGAAATTCAAATTGAAATAACGAAAACTGTACCAGTGATTAAAAGTAAACAAAATAAGGAGCGGACTTGTGATTGAAGATATTTAAGCTTGTTCAGCTCAGGAATATGGATTTCTTCATCCAGAATAGGTGGTGAGGTTAAATCGGGTTCGCTCCGGTTTGGTTTGGCTGGTCTTTTGGGCATCATGGACTCGAACTGTTCTCGGACCTTGTTCGTGATTAGGAGCTGCTCATCGGCGTCCAAAACGTCGTCGCTCCGGCTAGGTTTCATGATCACTGTCTGCTGTCCTCCTGTCATGGTGCAGTATGGCTTGTGCCTGTGGTCGATTTGCCGGCGGCGAAAGCTTTAGATTATGATGTCTCTGTGTATATAGAGAGAGAGAGAGAGAGAGAGAAAGTACTGAGAGAATTCTGGAACTTTATCCAGTGGGAAGGTGGAATTATGAAAACTATGGGCCAAGGCAAAAACCAGGCTTTGGAGTTGGTGCGTCTCTGGCATGTTTACTTGGAAACATTTTAAACTGCGGGTGCATTTGATTTGTTCTGAAAATTTAGTAAAAATATTCAAAACGTATTTGATTCCACATTTTTAAAAATATATTTTTAAGAAATAAGGATAAGTTTATAATACAAAATTTAATATTTACGTCTTGAATATTTTCAATGAAAATTCTGAAAACACTTAAAGCCCCTGTTTGAGCTTCATTTTAATGAGGTTTTAGTAAAAATGTATTTCGAAATAATAATTTTTTGGAAAATGAGTGGTTTAAAAGTAAAGAAAATTTTGAGTTTTCGTGTAATATTATTTTAACAAAGTTTTGGTAAAAATTTCAAACTAAATGTATTTTCTAATTTTTTTTTTGTTTTAGAAAATAACTTTTCAAAATGCAAAATCAAATGTACTTGTAACAATCTTAAAACAGGCTTCCAAATTAGAAAATTGAATATAAACTCAACTCAAAACTAAAACACAAATCAAACGATCTTATTTTAAATCATATATTCTCATAATAAAATATTTTGCACGTAAACACAAAATATTTTCTTACTTATAATCGCAAATTCTCCAAAAAAAAAAAAAAATTATTATTCTAAAATTGATTTTGGAAAAAAATTATTTTTAATGAAAGACAAATGGGGCTTATTATTCAAACGAAGCAAAATTTTAAAATCAATCATACTTTTGAACGACTAATCATTATTATCCACGCATTCCGTGATTCAACCATTATTCCTCCTAAAAATTTTCTAAGAAGTTATTAATAATATTTTCCAAATGCATATAAGTTTATTTTATTAGTACATAAATTTTTTAAAACTCATTTACAATTACTTTTTCCGTTGGAAAATGGATAACAAAAAGATGATTTTGATCTATTTTTGACCAAATATTTGGATGGGTCACGTTACTTGAATTTGACGAAAAGTGGGTCAAACACGTTCTACCTCTCAACTAGATAAGTTTCGTATATTCGGAAGACAAATTATTTTCGGATGAATGAGAAATTAGTGAATGAAGTAAGGTTATAAACATGGTTTGTGAAATAACTAAACGGAAATTCAAAAACCTAAATGACCGCTCGAGCAGTTAGGCTAGAGGTCAATGAACCTGTAAAACTTTTCTTGAACGAGTTAATTTTTGGGTTGTGACTTTTTAGCTGCAACCATTCAACCTCTATAAATTGAACATCTTTGAAATAGTTTCATTCACTCCAATACCATACAATCATTGCATACATTAATATCAAATTCATAGCAAAATTTCTGCATCCAATTTTTTTTTTTTCATTTCATACGAAAATGATTACAAAATTTCATTCAGTTCGCCATTTCTTGTTATTCAAAGTATTGCCATCGCAAGAATTGATTGTTGTATCTTGAGAGATGATTGTCAATCCACCGTCGGCACATGTGCAGGATAAATTCGTCTTAAGGATAAAGAGTTCAACTCTTGCCCCCAATCTTCTTTCATTCCATTTTCTTATTTTGTGTTTGTTCATGTTTGTATCCAATTTTCAGGTAGGTTTATGTTATCATTTATTTTCTTACATATAATTTTCATACTGTATATCCACACTTGATCTATGTCATTTGATTGTAACGAAGATCGTTTTGATCCCATAATGAAATAATTGATGGAAGGAAAGTTTGAAAATACTTTTGGTTATGATAGTAAAAATTTTAATCTCATAAGGTTATACACATTGATAAGGTAACATATGTGGCACAAGTGGAAGATTGTTGGGAAAAATATTAGTTTGTTATGTGGGTTAACATATATAATTAATTGTGTATAATTGTTATTTTAAAGTTAAGCCCAAAATTAAAATGACATGAAGTTTTATAAGTTAAGTTTCACATAAAATTCAACAAGAATAAGATTTTATTGGGAGAAAATATTATAAAAATAGTGATGAAGTGGTTTTTTTTTTTTTTATCCAAACATGCATATTTTCAATTGGTCTTACCTTATTCTTATATTATACTTTGATGAGATCAAACCAAAAATTTTAATTAGAGTGAAAACTAAATTGAATACTTTATTAATAAAATAAATTTGAATGTGCACAAACAAAAATCATATGTCAAAAAGACAACATTCAAAATTACATACTCTCACTAAACCAGCATATCATCAAAATATACAGCACCAATATGAGCGATGTGCTCATGAAAGACTTTGAGTAGTAGACCTTTAGTGAATGGATCTGTTATCATGGAGTTTGTCCCAATATGTTCTATCGTAATCTGACCACTTTGAACTCTTTTTGTAATAACTAGGAATTTGATGTCTATAAATTTAGACTTTGTTGAACTCCTATTATTATTTGAATACAAAATTACTACTTATTGTCACAAAATAACTTTAAGTGGTCTTTCAATTCTATCTAAATTGCGATGTCATATTCCTTGATTGGATGCCTCATAACACGCTACAAACTCTGCTACCATGATTGAAAAAACTATGAATGTCTACTTAACACTCTTCTAGGATATAGCTCCTCCAACCAGTAGAAAGACATTACCCAATGTAGATCTCCTACTGTCTTAACATCAAACAAAATCAGAATTAGAATAACCAATGATTCCTAATTGGTCTAATTTCTTGTATGTGAACATGTAATCATTTGTTCTATAGATACCGCATAACCCACCTAGCTGTTTTCCAATGATCCATCCTAGGGTTACTTAAATATCTAGCTAACATTCCAACAATGAATGATATATCTGGATGTATGCATTTCTAAGCATACATCAAACTCCCAACTCCTAAAACATAGGGAATTTTTTGCATTTCCTTTACTTTAAGGTCATTCTTAGAGCATTGATTGATATTAAACTTATCTACCTTAGCAATAGAGGTATAACCTGGTTTGCAATCCTGCATCTCAAATCCCTTAAGTACTGTATCGATATAGCTCTTTTTGTAATAATCCAAGAATACCACTGAGTACGGTCTTGATATATCTAAATCTCCAATACAAAAAAAGCGTCACCAAGATTATTCATCTCAAAGTTCTTTGATAGAAATCTCTTGATTTCATACAATATACATGTGGTATACACAATCATCAACTACATTCATCTCAAAACCAAAAGACGTGATTATTTGATTAAATTTGTAACACTATTGACATGAAGCCTATTTAAGCTTATAAATGGATTTCTTTAATTTGCAAAACATTTTATTTGGGTCTCCTGACATAAAAAAATTTTGATTACGCTGTATATATCGTCTCATCAATATCACCATTGAGAAATGTCATCTTTACATCAATCTGATGTAACTCAAGATCAAAATGTGCTACAAGTGTCATTATAATCCTGAAAGAGTACTTTGTTGAAACTAGAGGGAAAATCTCTTTGTAATCAATGTCTTCCTTTCAAGTAAAGCCCCCTGTAATAAGATGTGTCTTATATCTTTCCACATTTTCCTTTGAATACCTCTTGGTTTTAAATATTTATTTGCAATCAATAGGTTTTGTACCTTTATGTAATGGAATAAGTTCTCAAACGTCATTGTCTTTCATGGATTTATTTCCTCATTCATGGCACCAATTCACTTTTGAGAATTATTCATTTGCATTGCTTGATGAAAGTTGATATGATCTTCTTCCATTAATCCAGCTAGGGTGGCAAATCTAAGCGGGTCGGGTTATGGGTTAACCCATCAAACCTGATGAAACACACCTAACTCGAACAGCTAATTTTAAAAAAAAATTATAAAAGAATCAAATTTTAGTCAACCCTAACCTAATTTCAATTTCCCATTTATCTCTGTCTCTGGCTTTCTGCTTCCTCCTCTCCCATTCTCTCCCCGTCTCCACCTCTCTCTGGCTCTCCTCGTTCTTTGAGGTAATTAGGAATCTAGACTAATTGGGTCTTTAAAACCCTTGTTGTACTTTATTTTTCTTGGGCATTTGTTTCTTTACCGAAGATAAAATTCGAATTGTCACCATTTCGCTTATTCAATCTAATGAATATGTAATAATTTCATATCTTGCACGATATAATTTTTTTTTTAAATATGACTTCAAAATCATGAATCATTGTACAATCACTGCTTTCTCATGCTTATAATTTATTTATCCTGCACTTTTATGGGCACTGTGTGCAGTCTAAAGAGGACCTAGTTCCTTTATCGTTGTTATTGATTGATTAATTGATTTGCGATGAAAAAGTTACATGCTTTGGGGTTATCCTTTATGGTGTCGCCTGATATAGGAATGTATTTTGTTCTTCTGTCTTTTTAGCAATATTTTGCTCATAATTAAATTATGTTCTCAGAATTGAGCAGTAATTGTTCCAGGTATACCATGTACATACCTCCCTCATATGTCATCTTCATTGTGAATCAGTTTTGTTGGTTTCAATTATGTTGTACTGTGCAGGATTTTCGGGGATAATGGGTTACCTTAGTTCAGGTTTGAATTTGATAGAGAAGTCTAAAACTAGATTTTCGGGGATAGTGGGTTACCACACTTTCTGAGCTGCGGCTTCTTCATGTTGTAATATTCATTAGTGTAGAATGTAATTCACGTTTGAAATTTATAGTCTTGTGCTCATTCTCGCTTCTTATTTGTATTAACAGTCAATTTCCTTAGTACTCCTGGATGCCACATTGCATATGAGTGCATATATTGAAGTGAATTATTGGGTAGCATAAAAGTAATGCTTTATTGACATTGAATGACTATATTAATGTTATTTTAAATTCAAAAATTGGATGATTTTAATTTTTGTGTGACAAGTTGTCTCGAACTAACCAACCCAACACAACCCGACCAACACATGATTGGGTTGGGTTTCAACATTTACATGGGTTGGGCTGGGTTGGGTTTCAAACAAACCGACAATGTTGGGTTGGGAAAAAAACCAACATAACCTAACCTACGCTCACCTCTAAATCTAGCCATCATCATATTCTTGGAGAAATACTATGAAGTTATCCGGAATTGCATTTCTCCTTTCACTAGTGGATCTCCTCTCTAAATATCAAATTATTTAGAGAGGAATTGTTTCACCTCATACAACAAACACTTATCATTGGTTGCAAGTAAAATGTCATCTACATATGAAACAAGAAAACAAATCTTACTCCCAGTAACCTTCTAGTATATACATTATCCACGGGATTTTCAACAAATCCAAATGAAGCAATTACTCCATAGAATTTAAAATACCATTGATGAGAAGCTTGTTTTAGACTGTATATAGACTTCTTAAGTTTACAGACCAAGTGTTCACCATCATTAGAGGGGATCTTTTAGGTTGTTTCATATAAAACTCTTCTTCTAAATCTCCATTGAGAAATGCCTTTTCACATCCATTTGTTGTGAGAATCTTTTTTAGATACCGGAGAGAAGGTCTCCGTGTAATCGATTCCCTCCTTTTGAGTGAATCACATAGCCACAAGTCTCGTATTGTATCTCTCAATGTTGCCTATCGAGTGTTTCTTAGTTTTAAAAACTCATTTACAACTAATAGCTTTGGCACTGCAAGGCAATTCAACAAGATCCTATACTTTTTTACTTTTCATGAAACTCATCTCTTCCTTCATGGCATTATTTTATAATTCTGACTCTTTGCAACTCATGGCCTGTGAAAATGACTCAGATCATTTTTGGCTCCAATACTGTAGTTAAGTTCTTGTAGGTACACTTCATAATTACTAAGAATTACTGAACTTTTTGTTTTAGTAGATCTTCTTAATGTTGTATTATCATCTTCCTGCGAAGCTTGTGGTTCAACTGTTTGTTCAGAATGCTCTAGTAATTCCTGAATTACCTGATCTACTTTAATTTGTCAGTAGCTTGTGGAATTTCAATGATTGGTTGTTCGATGCATGCTTGTACTTAAGGGGTGTTGTGAATTATGACTAATCTTTCACCTTAAGTGAAGGTTAAGATTCTAAATGATCATGCTAAGGAACTTTGTTCTTGGTTTGATTGCTCTCATTTATCAAATCATTCTCAAGAAACTTTGCATTTCTTGATTCCACAATTCTAGTACTGTGAGATGGACAGTAAAATGTGTATCCTTTAGACCTTTTAGCATATCAAATGAAATATCGAGTAATGGTCCTTGGGTCCAGCTTCTTCTCTTTTAGATTATAGATTTTTACTTCAGAAAGACATCCCCAAATGCGCGTATGTCGTAAATTTCATTTCTAACCTTTCAATAATTCAAAAGGCGTCTTTGGGATAGCCTTGGTTGGAACTCAATTTAATATATACACTACCGTCTTAAGTGCTTCAGTCTACAAGGATTTAGGAAAATTGGAGCTATTAAGCATACTCTACACCATGTTCAATAATGTTCTATTTCTTTTTTCAGCCATGCCATTCTGGTTTGGTGAACCAGGCATGGTGTATTGGGCAACTATCTCATACTCTTGAAGAAATTTAGCGAATGGGCCAGGTGCTTATCCATTCTCTGTATATCTATAGTAATATTCTCTACCTCTATATGATCTAATGATCTTAATCTGCTTTTCACATTGTTTCTCTACTTCAGCCTTAAAGGTTTTAAAGACATCCAATGCTTCGCTCTAATTATGAAGTAAATAGAGATACATCTATCTTGAGTAATCATTAATAAAGGTGATGAAATATTTTTGACCATATGAGTCTATGTCTGGACTACATATATTAGTTTGTATGATTTCTAATAGGTCCGAACTTCTATTGGCACATTTGTTGGACTTGTTGGCCTGTTTTTCCTTAATGCAATCTCCACGCGTGTTGATTACGCCCAAAGTACAACGCGATAGTTGTAGTGTAGCTTTGGAGTGTC
>CAIGRT010052915.1:0-17996 GCA_903798405.1 Fraxinus platypoda | reverse complement strand
TACCTGGGTATCAAAAAAAAAATGAGGCATCTCATTTATTTTATTTCAATATTTATTTATTTAATGAAAATTTAATTATTTTTTATAGAAAAAAGAGTTTATTTGGGAAAAAAAGAAAGAAAAAGAAAAAAAAAAAGACGGGCCAAAAGTGGAGTAATTTAACTAATTTTTAGTTCTCTCATCCCAATTGAAACCATAATGGCAATTCGTGCGAAGCTCGCAGCTCTTCGAAACCGCTCACTCGCTACTGCTGTAGCCTCCCGCTACCGATTTGTGAGTACCCTTTATTTGTTAACACCGTTACTGTTACATTCTAACAAGTTCAATATCAAAATGAAACCCAGGAGAAGGAAAAAAAAATTAATTTCACCGGTTTTGACCAAAAATCAAGAATCTGCTTGTCAGAGTCCGTCAGTTGTTTCTTTTTTTTGGGATCCCTTTATTTTTTAATATTATTTGATTGGGATATGTTATTTTGATTCAATCGGGTGATTGTGTTGGGAATTGCTTCTTTAGGATCATGTAGTCAATTTTTAATTTTTATTGCTTGTGGCTTATTATGCTTAATAAAACAATACAGAAGAAGAAGAAGAAGAAATCAATTTAATGGCATATATAATGTAGACTTTGTAAGGAGTGTGATTGTGTTGTGATGAAGCAAACAGGTATAAGTTTGTAACTTAATCGGATTAAAACTGAGTTTGCCTCTGGTTTGATTTCTCACAAGCCAATTTTGAATTAGTTCAGTGGAGCTGAATATGAGTCAAGCTCGGGTCGTTTGGTACTTCTCTTATATTTTATTGTTACTTACTCTGTGCAGCAAAGCTCAAGCCTAACTCATAAATTGATAAACATTACAATGTGTTCGAATCTAATTTCTTAAGTTGTAAAACCAATTTGAACACTTTTCGAAAAAATTAATCTCTATGACTGTTTTCTTTAAATAAAAGGAATATTACTGTCTAGCTAAAGAAACAAATGATAGAGTGCTAGAAAAATAATTAAATAAATAGATAAATTATTTAGAAATGTTAGTGATAGGATTTTAGTATTAATAGTATCATAGCAATCTGGTTGTTTACAATTTGTTGCGATTATTAAGCAAAAAGGAAACTTCTTTCTTGTGATCATCCCCTGGCTTTCATAATAATACCATTTGATGCCATGATGTATAAAAAGTGTAGTTGATTAAAAAAGTCTGACCCCTGAATTGTAATTTATAAATAGTCTGCTGGTATTAGAAATTGAGGCTATCATTGAAGTTGCACTGAAAAGTAATCCAAAATCTGATTTTTAAGCTCCTTGATGTTTTAGTTCCTCTGAGTCTTGCATGTTTTCACTAAGAGATTGCCACTTTCATAACTTCTTTAGGATGTGCTTTTGGTATGAAATAATATTTTAAAATTTCCATTTTCCAGTGTATGTGTCGTGTTTTTTATGATGAGTTTTCACTGTTTATGTAGATCAGCACATTAGTTTTAGCTGAACATGAAGGAGGTTCTATTAAGGCTTCATCACTGAGTGCAGTAGAGGCAACGAAGTCTTTGGGTGAGGGCAATTCTGTATCTATACTGCTTGCGGGATCAGGTCCTTCCTTACGAGAAGCTGCTCAAGCTGCTTCATGCCATCCATCTGTTTCTCAGGTACTTTCAGTCCAACTTTGGATTAGTGTGTTTCATGAGTTGCCTCGTGCAACCATTTACAGTTCCTTCCATCTACTTTATCACATCTTGTTTATGATGGAGTGAAGTTGGATGCTGAAAGAGGGGTTTATATTATCTTTGGAACATCTTATTCATGGAGGAGCAATGTTTTAAGTTCCTCCTGCTCTTGTGAATTTCTAATTTTTCACAATGTTTCTCTCACAGGTGCTTCTTGCCGACTCAGATAAGTTTACACATCCTCTAGCAGAACCATGGGCCAAACTATTACATGTGGTGCACAAGAAAGGGAACTACTCACACATAGTTACGGCATCAGATTCGTTTGGGAAAAATATACTACCTCGTGCAGCTGCTCTTCTGGACGTTTCTCCAATCACTGATGTCATTGAAGTTAGCGGGTCTCGTCTTTTTGTCAGGTACTTGCAAAGCAATCGTTATGGCCCATTGGCCAATGGGTACTTATGACCTGGAATGTCTTTGATTTTGATACCAAATGGTTTATATTGAGATAATTTGACGCTCTAAAGCAAGATTACAAAAGAAAATAGAAGCTATCAAGTTTGATTAGTCCAACTGTGAATCATTAGCTTGGGCTGAATATATAGAGGATATAATACTTAGCTCCTAACCAAGTTGAAGGAACTCAAAATTGGGTATCACTTTAATAGAACACCACTGACTTCTATCCCTACTGGCAACAATCCATACAAGTTATTCTAGTTTCCATATATCTTGGCTCCTGAAAGTGCAAAGGAAGTCATATCTTTACCACGGCTAGACACAAATAGCAAAATGCATACACAAACCAATTGGGTTTATTTTGATATGAATAAGCCGTAATTTGAATATTAATTTGTGATAAATGTGAATAGACTTGAGATTCGAATTGTTGATCAGGAAACAATATACTAGTAAATTTGTTAGCAATGCCTGTAAATGGTGGAACCTCAAATGTCACTGGTGTCTAAAAGCCATGCTTAGATATAGCTGCTCTGCCTCTTTCAGAGTGACAGAATATGGGGAAACCTTTGTTTCTCTTTTTCTATCATTATTCTTTAATTTTCAATCAATGAAATGTTATAAAGGGTCATTTCTACAACATGTCCCATGTTAAGCACGTGTCACAATTATGTCACGTTTTAATCGCATGAACAGTGTAGAGGAAGTTACTCTTCATCATTTTGGAGCTAATTATTGATCTATTATGGATCTAACGATGAACTAGGCAGATGCCATACCACGAAACAGCATCTTGTTTTGCAGGTTGAAACAGAGAAGGTGTCTTTTGCTCATTGCAAGCAGTTCCAATGATAGACATTAATTGGGTAATCTTATGTATGGCAGGCCAATATATGCTGGTAATGCTCTTAGTACCATTCGGTACACTGGCTCAGACCCTTGTATGTTGACCATTAGGTCTACATCTTTTCCTGTAGCATCCATGTCAGCTCATTCAAAATCTAGTGCTGCAGCGATTGAACAGGTTGATCTCTCAACCTTCAGTGAAGGTTTGTTATATATCTTCTGCACAAAAACATTGTTGTCTCTGTAACATGCACGTGTATTTGGAGGAATAAAGTGGTCGGTCACCTTTATACTGTGGCTGATAGCTAATCGTTGATTTTAGTGCTGTAGGTCTAATATTTACTGAATATTTTCCCTAATTAGAAACTATGGTTTGGCAAGTTTAGTTACCAATGAAAAAATATTCATCGTTTCAATAACCATGACAAACAATTTTTATTTATTTATTAATTTTTTTTATTTTTTTCTGTTCATAGATGATGCAGTTGGTAAATCAAAATTCGTGAAGCTTTCCTCTCAAGATACAGAACGCCCAGATCTGGGAAATGCACGTATTGTGGTCACCGGAGGACGAGGTCTAAAAAGTGCTGAAAATTTCAAAATGATAGAGAAGCTTGCAGAGAAACTTGGTGCAGCAGGTTTTTCCCGATACAGCTTTTCTGGTGGTTTGGTTCTTAAGAAATTAAAGTCCTTTTGTTCTCTGTCGCTTCACCTCCAGCCACAAGCCCAGCGCCATCTTTCCATTTTCCATATGAATATTTATCTGTATCAATTTTTCTGGTGAACTTGAGTTAAAAAACATTTTTTAAAAAAATTCTAAACTCTTGTCATGAAATTGTCGACATAGATCAGTTTTTGAATTCATCATATCATACAAAGTAACTTTAATGTCCTTTCTCTATAGTTGGTGCCACTCGTGCTGCTGTTGACGCGGGATTTGTTCCTAACGAACTTCAGGTAAGACGTGAAATTGTTTGTGGATGCTAAGATTTCAATAGTTGAAGGGCAATGTAAAATAATTACATAGATATCATCTAAGCCTCTTATGTAGTTCTCTCTCTCATATCCTCGCATGAGAATTGACTGCTGCATATTTTCTGTTCCGTTTGGAAGCTATAATACTTGTAAAACTTAAAAGAGTTAAATCAATGAATGCTCACTAAACTTTCAGAGGATTACTACTTACTCTTTGAACTAAAAAACCTATCTCATTACTCACCCATCTATTAAAAAATTTCCCATCCTAATCGGTTACATCCCTTGACGGAAAAGCCTACGTGGCTAACAAAAGTCCCACTTGATACTCAGATGGCCTTAAATGCTTCCACCTCAGCAAAAATGCGATACTCCAAAAGGGCCAAAACAGGCGGAAGCGTGTGTATTGACGATAGCTAAGTGCTGAAGAAATCAAGGTGCTGCCTGAGGTGGAAGCATAATGCCGTAGGAGTGCTGAGTAGGATTTTGTAAGCCATATAGAATTTTCTGTTAGCGGATGTAACAGATTTTAATGAATAGTGGATGAGAAATTTTTAATGGATGAGTGAGTAATGAGATACCTTTTTTAGTTCAGTGAGTGAGTAATAATCAGCTGAAAGTTTAGTGAGCATTCATTGATTTTAACCCAAAACTTACATTTCACCCTCCTTTGTGGTTGGAATAATATATTTTAACTTTGCAAATGGTTGTTTAAGGATTTTTTTGTATCTGTAACTTGATGCATAATGTGGTTTTACTTTGCCATGTTCCTATTCCAGCTTAATTTAAGAGCCGTGTTCAAACAATATTAAGTATCGTTGGTTGGTTAGATGATACCGATGTGTATCCTCTTCAAATAGTCTATTACTTCTTCCATTGATGCAGCATTTGTTTTTGTACCAGGTTGGCCAGACTGGGAAAATTGTGGGCCCTGAATTGTATATGGCTTTTGGTGTTTCTGGAGCCATTCAACACTTGGCAGGTATTAGAGACTCTAAGGTCATCGTTGCCATAAATAAAGATGCAGATGCACCTATTTTTCAGGTCCAACTCAAATCATCTCTCTCTCTCTCTCCCTCCCTCCTCCCCTCCAAAATGCAATAAGAATATGAGCAATCTTGGGAATAACATTTTCTTACTAATGCTATTAGATTCATATATTTTGTGCAATCATTTATTCTCATTGTTGGAAATATATAAGAAAAAACATTCTGAAAATACTATATTCTCATTTCTGAAACCTTGTATTGACTTTCGAGTATTCCAATTTGGACAACGTAATGGTTCTCAACTTGTGAGTTCCTTATCTTAAAACAGAAAAAATTAAAATAAAAAGAAAACATCTCCTCAAGCGATTATTTCTAGAAAATACTTGATGTATATGGAAGCGTTAAGCCAAACAAGTTAGTTAGGAGAGACAACAAGGAATTTAATAAACGTTTTGATCCTTTTGAACAACTTGATGAATTTAGCAGATCCTTTTCTTTGTATTTAAATTTCTATAGAATCTTTGAAAATTATGTTCCTTCCAAAGATATGTCAAAAATTTCGCATATTTGATCAAGTCTTATCACATGAGTAGTTCTTTTTTTTTTATTTTTTGACATCAGTCTATAAAATAAGTTGATTCCTAAAATTTATCTGATTATTGTGCTTGTATTTTCGATGGCTTGATGTTTATCTGCGAAAAAAGTCTTGTGTGCTAAAACATTTGCTTCATTTCCAGGTTGCTGATTATGGTATTGTCGGTGATCTTTTTGAGGTCATACCGGAATTATTAGAGAAACTTCCTGAGAAAAAGTAGAACGGTGATCCCTTTTAAACTCACAAAATATGGAAACAACTGACAGATTTTCAGCTTGCAAGGCTTAGATGAATAATTCAGCAGTCAATCATACTTTCGGAGCTATCTCCCTCTTTTTGCTGTATATTGTTGTACTGTGAATTTGATGATCTCAAAAATGTCAAATGGGCCATTGGATTCCTAATTTCACTTCACGTTCTACTTGTCCCTAACAAGTGCACAAAGGGGCATTGTTGGATGTCGAAATGGTGGATAACATTGGAGAATCAAAATCAGGTGCAGGTTTCGAATTTGTGGCTGTTTCATGGTACTGCTGTTTTCATGAGTTTAGAGAGTACAATGATATAGAGATAATTGGTAACATTAAGCGTTTTCTTTTCTATTTATTTTTGGTAACGTGTTTGGGAAGTGATCATAAGTGATGAATCTTACGAAATGTATGGATAAAAAGTACGTCTGAAAGCACAATGGTCGTGTATGTCTGCCAGCAAACGTTTGCTACAAGCATAACTGGACATTCTGGATGTATAAATAAAATTTGAACTTCATTTATTTTCTTTAATAACTACCCAAATATCATGCCCACTATAACAATTGAAGCAATGTTATTCTAGAGAGTTGTTCATGCATACATTTTCAAGTAGGTAAATAATTAGATGATATGAAATGTCGAGTGTAAGGATCCAAATAAGAGATCGTGTAATTTGCTCAAGTGATATGAGTATGATTTGGATTATATGAATTATTTAAATGGGTTTTGCATTGGTACGCTCTACCAAATTGCTAAAAGTAAAGATTAATACCGATAAATATTATGCGCCAAACAACAAAAAATAAATTAATTCTGCACATAAGTTACATAATAATTGTGCAAAAAAACATGAGAAAAAATCTAAAATTCAACGAGAATCCAATCCCATCTAAACGAAATATAATAACAGTGAAAAGGATCTCATTTTCATCTTTTGCTCGAAAAATTCAAGTAAAATAAGCCTGTAGTCATTGTATATTACACACTATCTTGAACATTATTTATCTTCTCGGTATAACATCAGAAAATGAAAAATCGTGAAAGGGAGGACCTGAAACGAGGAAGATTATAAGAATTGATTGTTAAAAGAAAGTATTCGATAACAAAATCAATAATAATTGTTCCGATTTATAATCAAAATATAACAAAGAAGACGCTCTTCCTCCAGGAAAAGATTTTTAGAAATTTCATAAACAAGCTGTGTATGGCTGAAACAGTTGATAAATTAAAGACAATTTCCATTAAAAAAAAAAAAAAAGAGTAGATAAGGTTTACCTTCTTGTGCACCTAAGATATAGAATGGAACGTGAGCAATCATTTTTGAGCTGGCCTCATTCCAATTCACAGTGCCAGGATTCTGCGTGCTTTTATTTGAAACCGAAGGGCCAAAAACGGACCAACATATAGCAGGTTCATTCATTAAACCTAAATAATCGCGTGCACGTTTCCCGACCCTCACATCTGAAATTCGAGAACGAGCCACCTACAATAATTATACCAATAGTCTTACATCTAAGTTGCATGAAATGGGTGCCAGCGTGTAGGGTGTATTTTAAGCACCAAACACATTGGAAAGCAAAACTCGAGTTGACAAGACAGTACTATGCACTCATGTTTAGCCTTCTTTTTCGTACTGTCCAGTCCAAGTATTATGTACCAAAAGTGCACTAAATGAAAAAGAATAATGTAGTGAAATGTGACAATTCTGACCTTTGCCAAGGATACACGGGTTCTTGGTAGTAACTCACGATGATAAGTGGCGAGCTTAGCAATTGCAGTCACAACGAAACATAGAAGCCTAGACTGGGATGATTTTCGGACTGTTGAACCAGAGCCAGGGGCTGATTCCCGTAGACCCAAACGACTTCCCAAAACAGAAGAGAACATATGAATCAGCATCGAAGTGGCAACCCAAAATGTCAAGCCTACCATGTCAAATGAATTATGAAAATCCTAATGTACCTCGAAGAAAGGTTTTCATATAGGAGTAATTCCAAACTCTCAAAAAGTTCACGAGCTGCATCTTTGTGAGATTCGCCGCCGCCGCCATACTCCCCGATCGCCCAACATAACTGCAATGCCAACTCAGTCTGGAAAATACACATAAAAGAATGCTGAACAAAACATTGTTTCATGGATCAGAGAATTAATTTCCTAGCAAATAAAAGATGTGTGCTCTGTCTCGACTAACCTTCGCAGGATTCTCATAAGCCTCTCCAAGTCTGTCCACTATTGGCTTCTGCAATGCATTTTCAGATAGATACAATCAGGGGAAAGAGGGAGTAATATTATCATATATAATCGTCAATCATTCCAAGATGAGAACATAAGTTTGCCTCTTGGCATGCCATAAAAGCAGCAGATATTCGTTAAAGGAAGCAGACATTGTTGTAATGTGTGAGCTAACTTAATCCTGACTGAGGCAGTGAGGTTGCTAAATTGGTGACAAGGCACTCAAAGAAATTCAGATACATCCTTCTGAAGGCAAGAATCATCAAATATATTGTATAACTCCCAGAACTTCCAGTAATAGATTGAGTCTAATGTCCTCCGAACAACACTTCTTTGTTTTTCCTGCATTGGAACAGGCATGGAAGCTATCTTTTTGCAAAGTCCTTAGTTTAGTTTGATGTATAAGTTGGTTAGTATGTAGAGCCGTACAAATTCTACGAGAATTCCCTGCCTTGCTCACTTTATTCACATTCTTGGTTGCAATTATGTCATCTCTCAGAGAGACAGACAATACGACAAGACGTTTGCCCTTAATGACGAACCCTAAATCATCCATCAACTAATGTGATTGTGGAAATTTCATGATTGCTGAATTAATGATCTCTGTATGCTTGTCTTGAAATTATGCTTAGATAAAAAGAAAAAATACCAGAGAATACCTTGAGAACGGCAATAATATCAGGAGACCGGTGGAAGGCAGCAAGCATAAATTCTAAGAGCCTCTTTTGAACCTACAATCCATGCATAAATTGCATCATGTCATGAATAATTAGATTCAAAAGCAAACCCAGGGATGCATAAAAGAAATTGAACTCATAGCGTGTGCATATGCGGGGAGAGAGAGAGAGAGAGGTAAACACTGCAGTTGTACAATGCACCATGAGAAATGAATTGCATAAAAAATTGGAACTTATACAACTGCTCTATGTAATATATACATAATAATATATGAAAACCACATAAATAAAGGTCATTTACAGGATCAGCTGATCAGGTCAAGAACAATGATGAGCAAGCTATGGATCATATAAATAATTTCTGTGTTCTAGAGGAAGGTTTCCGTTGTGGATACCATTATGTTTCCTACCTACGTCTGAATGTCATAATAAAACAGGAATAAGAAGGACCTTCGAATGCAATAAAGTAAACATACATTTATGAATATTTCTTACCTCATACGAGAATATCTTGTCTGGAAATAATGTAGTATATCTTTTCATAACTAAGGGAATCAAAGCGCATGTGAGAGCTGCAATGGGATATTTTACAATCAGCACAATATCCAGAAGATTAACCATTCCAAATTATGCAGTTTACGGTAATGGCCTTTGTTAGATAAAGGTACTGCAAAATGGTACGGACATACAAGAATTGAAATCACGGACTGCTAAAGCAAAATAGGCATCAAGAACCCTGGGTGTCATTCTGAGTGCTTCTTTCAATCTATCAGACTGAGGAGCACTAACCACAGCCTGCAGAGCTGCGGCCATTGCAGGAGAGGTCCAATGACGTTCCTGAAACATCAAAGACATAATAAATTATTTTATTTCTTGAAAAGGATTGTATTTGTATCATTAATTGACTCTGTATGACACGAGTTCTATTCATATATCTTACTGTTGCTTATTATTGGAATTCGCGGAATAACCTAAATTAAACATTGGGGAGTTAACAATAAAAATCAGTTTTTCACAGTGGATCAATCTTCCGTACCACCTCCACCACCCTTGTTCAATTTAAAAGAAGGCCAACAGTGAAAATTATTCCTTCCAATGTATCAAATAACTGAACATGGCAGTTATCATCAGTAAATCAGGAACCATCTCCTAATTAAAAATCTTTAAATTGGTAATATTCAAGACCATTTGGTGAATTTATCTGTAAGTTTTTGAGAACTCTTGTTCTGTTCATACTTCATTAGATCATAACCAATTGAAACGTAGAAAAAACAAGATATTGGAGAAACAAGGATGTCCAGTGAAACCAAGTCACAGTTTCAGTCACAATCACAATCACAATCACAAATGAGGTTGGGAAATCGAATTGAAGAAAGAAAGTGGAAGCATATACTGCTAGGCAACTGTGGAAATATAGCCAACCCCAACACGTGCATGTGCAAATGTTGAAACGTGAAATACAACTAATTGAAAGATAAAGATAATTAAATCAAAAGGAACAAAAAGGATAAAAAGATAATGCTCCATTCCCAAATTATGCAGAATTAAGTTATTTTCCATGCTGAAAAGATCAATCTTTCTTTTTATCGATGCTATCACACCAATTTCGTGATTAGACAGAAAAGTTCATACTGTGAGGCCATCATTCTCGTCCTTGAGAAGCTCAAGGAAGAGAGAATCAGCTACAGCCATCGTACTGCTATCCTCAGATTCAGAGTCCGCACCTCCATCTCCTATAGTTGAACCGGTATATGCTTCATCCATGAGATCAAACAGCATCTGTGTCCAAAGAGTAGTGTTCATAATTTATCACGAGAGAAATTTTTTGTTGCATAGTTTACTGAAGACCGTAAAAACCTGAGGAGCTGCACTCTGCTGAATTGAAGCTATGCTGCCTCCAACCAGTGACCCTGCAGTTCTTTCCACCTTTTCCAATGCCACAACCAATGCTAAACCAAGGCACAAAAGAAGGTTGTCATAATAAAAAAGTACATGCAAGAAATTAATGAAAAGCTGGATTCAGCGTAATAACATTGATGATGGCTTCCTTCACGCTGCTGTTGTTAAACATTTGAATTATTCTAGCAGGAAGGAAAACACTAAGATTTTACATGTTTATAGTACAGTACGAGGGGAGAATGAGGTAGGCACACTTCTCAAAGCTTACCACAGAAATTGTTTATGTGACTTGTACAAGAAACTAGGAATGCCCTCCACCAACCAATGCCAAGCTCCTCTCCTCACTCCATCCATTTGCCACTCTCCCCAAATAAGCCAAAAAGTAGTCGATAGTTGATACAGAGAAATATAAACAAACTTACTTGGTAAGTCAACGAGTGAAGGAAACGATGGAATGAAGGATCCAGGAGAAATCAATCCCGGGAGCACTCTCAGAAACAATTTCTCAAACCTGCATGACAGAGCAAACGATTCAGGAAGTCGGCTACTTCAGTCATTGAATCATAGAGAGCCCAACAAATTAAACTCCTTCATGGAGTTTTACCGGATATGGTTGTTTATACATC
Source organism: Fraxinus platypoda (assembly GCA_903798405.1). Classification (NCBI taxonomy): domain Eukaryota; kingdom Viridiplantae; phylum Streptophyta; class Magnoliopsida; order Lamiales; family Oleaceae; genus Fraxinus; species Fraxinus platypoda. The sequence continues at coordinate 6,783 of CAIGRT010052915.1, read as the reverse complement.
AGAAAAAGGATTCTAAAACTAACAGCATGCACCAAAATCAAAGTTTCCCTGCTATTCTTTTGATAGAAAAATATGATTCTCCCAATCGGGGGGAAGGAAGACACAAACAGAAGGATTTTAAGGATATTATTAATGAAGAAAACAAAGCACGTGTACAATAGAAAGTGAAAAGGACCAGTTCATGAAGATTGGTTCACTATATAACCACTGCCCATAGAGGAATGCATGTTGGCATACTTAAAAGCTCCACATAAACATATATAGTTATCAAAATACGTGCATATATAGACATAGATAATCATAATTGTTCGGGCAAGTGTAAATGTGCTCAGGGAAGAGCTTTTAGCATATATCAACAACCTATGCTTTCTATAAATAAGTGTGCATGTTGGAGCAAGCAAATGTTGCCCTAACTATATATTTGCTTGTGTGTTTTCCATTTATTAGGTCGTGGAGAGGAGTAAATAGGTAATTACATTGTAAGAGCATATATGAAAAATTATATGCATCCAGGATGACAGCATTCATTTATCGAAAGTGCATAACATGAATATGCTTGGAATGCTCATGAATCCTGAAAGTCAATTGGGACAACAACTGCAGAATAGAGAAAAAAGCAATCCATATTTGAAGTCATGTGCCGTATTTTTCAACGTTCCAGAAAAGAACAAAATAATTAGGTATTATTCAATGGCCGTAAGCTGGTATGATTTAACCGTGTATTGTTAGCACAAAGATTAAATACTAATTTGTGTGCTTGTTGTTGAGACCTTAGAATTTGATCTCTTCTGTTTTAGTTCTTTCCGTAACCACCTTTCCACATTAAACACACATGTGCATGAATAAAATAATGCCAAAAAATTTTATCCAGCTCAAACAAGTTTTAATTTTAAACATAGAGTAGTTTGAACCAATTTATAAATTGCTTTATTTCAGTGAGAAGATGAATAACCTTCTACGGGAGAAAAGAAAAAAGGCATGTGATGTTTGACAGGTAATCTGCATAATATTACTTGTCCTGTTGAAATTTGACAAAACGAACAAAGAAGCTAGGAAGGATAAAGACTTACTTCTCTCCATTCCATGCAATAAGCTTCAGCAATAATGGGAAAAACTGCACATTAAGATAGAGATTAGAGGAATTACACTAAATACATTTTACGGATTCTACGACTGCACTTTTCAAATGAAAAGACGATGAGAAATGCTTCATAACAAATGAAAAGAAAGACATTAATCCTTGCTACAACTACACTCTTCAGTTATCTATTAGTTTATTAAAGATATAAATCTTGAGAAATAATCAAGGACTTAGACAATATTAACCATAATTGTGGGAAACATAGTATGCTAAACCTTTCGTTGATTTTACAGAAAAGTCATAGCTTCAAAAGTCTGAGTGGGCACATGAAAATCAACTTTGACTGTCCATATAAAAAGCAAAAATGGCTACAGATGTCAGGTTCGGTAATCTAGCACCCAAACCTTTCATTAGGAGTGAACTAAGGCCACTTCAGAGTAGATTGGGGAAAATGCCATGCTCAAAATAGCAGTTCAAGGCTTTAGGCTAGAAAGGAATGTTGGAGAAAAAATTACCATCTAAAGTGGCTTCTAGAAGAGAACTTGAGCATAAATAGACTGTGTAAAACAAGAGGAGATAATGGAATGAATGATGATGGTACAAAAGGTTTACATGAATTCATAGACAACGATTAGCAGACTGTACAAGATATGTATATTGGAAACTAACTAAAGTATCACTGTATATTAGTAATATGATCATCTTATTACGATTGACATCGTCTACATTGTGTTATCCTACATAGAATTAGCTATAAGAATTTATCTCAACCTAAATACCTGAGGAAGTAATGTGGGGAAAGAACTCAGAAGCTTCCTTTTGTTAGCATTTAGAAATTCAAGAGTTGTCTCAGCAACAATAGGATCTGCAAACTCACTGCAATAACATTATATATATTGTGTATACTGACATATGGATGCATTTTACTGGGCATGACAAAACAACAGTATATAAATTATGCAGCAAATGTTGAATTACATTATAATCAGTTACGAGGCAGCCAGAAAAGGAAAGAAACTCAATCAAACAGCACTTGGCAACACAGTTTAATTAAAAGATTACAAATAGACAGAAGCAGACAAGATGCCAACATTTAAAAACCGATAGCGCAAAAACTCCAATGAAATTCATTAAAATTCTATTATTGTTTTGACGCAGAACCAGCCAGAAAGCATATAACTCTCAGAACATAAGTATATGCTTTTCAAAAGGTAATTGATATCAATACAATTCAAAATCTATCATTACGAAAGGAATATTATTATGTTCTTACCGGCTCAAACATGAACGGAAAAAGGTCTTCAAACTAGGGTCAGCATCATGTAGAATTGCATCCCCAAAATCAAGAAAAAATTGAAGAATAGCCTGAATAATAAAGAATAGTCCCAGTATAAGAAATCTTTCTAACAAGGCACACATAATCACAAACTGGGGAGGCAAACATGAAAGTCCTAGAAACCCTTCAACATCTCGAATTGTTTGTAACATTCAGATTACAAATGAAGATAACGTTCAGATAATAAAGATCAGAGAAACTTCAGGACAAACACAGAAAATTAGACCAATTTTTTCAGCCGCCACAACACTGAAATAATGCTCTTTTGTGGAACATAAACACCTCTTTGTGCAACAAAACTTTAAATGTTATATACATGTACCGTTGTACATACATCGTCTGAATTTACATACATGCATAAATTACCAGGGGTCAGTCTAGATACCAATGTTAACTTTGATTGTCAACTAGTTTGAAATTCCCGAGCAGACCTTGACAAGGCCATAAAATAGTATCACCACATCATGTCACTTGTACTGACATTTTCATCATATAATTTCATGCAAAAGTATACTAGTAATCCTTTTACAGCTTGATAAGATATTTAGTAAAAGGAAACAAAAATCATATTCAAATGAAACAAAATTACAAATATGTAAACAGAAACGATAAAATAAGAGGGAAACTACCAATAAAAGAAGGCCATTGGAGGTCTGAGACTGAGACTGAGACTGCGAAATCGACGCAACTGAACGATGAAAAATCTTGTTAAGGTGAGGATAAACCCTAGCTACTAAATCCTCCGAATTTTCACTTTTACACAGTTGATACAGCCTTTTCACCTAAATAAATCAATGAAACCTCAGATCAATTAGACCTTAATAAAAAGAATTAAAACAATAACAAGAATATAAATGGGGAGAGAAATCAACTGAATTGAGGATAGAGGGATCGGAAGCAGGGTCTGTGGCATAATTGGAATCTCTGGCACTCGACGATAACGATCGGAGATGGAATTCCCATTCTTTATCTCTTTCGCCCATTTTTTAGGTTTTGTTTTCGAATTGTTTCCGATTAATCCCTTTGAATATTTGCAACTGCTTTCACTTGAAAAGAGTTGATTTTTCTCCTTCTGTATCTTCTTCTTCGTTTTTAGCTCGTGCGTGTGTTTTTGCAGTATCCATTTGTAAATTGCAGTTGCTCTAATTAGTTGGGACATTTCAAGCATGTTTGACTAACCTTGAAATGTAAAAGTTACTTTTAAGTAATATTGTAATAACTTTTTTTCGTCCCTTTTTTTTACTGCACGAGCCGACAGCCTTGCAAGTTGCAACATTCGTGTCGTGTTGCGAGAGTTTTAGAGAAATACAAATAACATCATAATTTTTATTTTTTTCAGAATTGACGAGCATCTTAAGTATTTCTAACTCACGATCAAGCAAGTTTTCGAGAATAGTGTACTACGACTCAAAATGAACATACTTTAATTTGAGTCGCTTGAATCATTATATTTTAATTTCATGTCACTTGAGACGTTACGATTCAGTTGGTCTCAACTTAGTTCACTTGGTTAAATTTCATCATATTGTAAAACTCGGGAGAAGTAATATTAATGAAAAATCCATTGTTTGAATTATTTTAAAGTCCACAAATCTAATGTGGCAAGTAACTTTTAAAATTGTATTCTTTCGTGTTGTTTTACAACCTCGTCCGTGTTTGGTGTCAAACGATGTCATGATTAAACGAAGTAACCTAAATCGAGACAAATTAAAGTGGAGTGACGAGATACAAAATTAAAGTATAATGACCCAATTGAAGTATAGTGGCCTAATTGAAAATCGAGACGAAGTACAATCATCGTGAATGAAATTTACCTGAATATTAGTGTTTTCAAAGTTTTATATTTTTTCATTCTTCCTTAGACTTGAACTCTCATAAACTAATTAATAAAGAGAAAATCGAATAAATTGTCCATTTTCACATTCCTTTTTTGAAAAATGTCCCAACTTTTATAAATTTTGCATTCATGGCCGATTTTATGAAAAATCGACTTATTTGCCCTTATAAGTTAACTGAAATTAATAAATTATAGAACCTAATTAGGGTGATTATATTACCACCACTAAAATCTTTTGTTACATCACATTTTTTAATATTTTTCTTATTTACTAAATTTAATATAAATAAAATGACATAAATAACCTCTCGATTATCTCTTTAATTCTTGTGTACACAACAAGCCTCTCAACACCATTAAACTTCCCTTCCTTCTATTTTTACTTTCTTTGTTTTTACTTTTTTTTTTTTTAATATGATATGGGTTTCTCATGTTACCCAAAGGCCAAAATCCCATCCCTTGTCTCCCTCGAATGAACCTGCGAAATAAAACATTTCACCGGTTGTATGACTGTATGTTTATATTGTTTTATTGAAGTTGAAAATGACCACGTACGACGATCGAATCTATACCCAACTTTAAAGGCTACGACCACTGGCACTTTGTTTGGCAACATGGCAACAAAACTATTCCTAGCTTTACTACGCTCCTATTTGGTTTGGATAAAAATCAAATTTTTAGTAAATTTTGATAAAGGTTAATAAAGTGTGTTGTGAAAAAAATTGATCAAAATTGTGAATTTTATGAAATGAGTGATTAAAAATGAGTTTAAGAAATGAATGCCAAACAAGAACTACAGGACTCCAATGCCATTGCTTCACGGGTGTCGCTTTTTGGACACGCATTGGGAGAATTCATGCACTGTATTACACCTTGGGCCGAGGCTGACCATATGTTGATGTCAATTACAATTGCGAACCGTGCTGACCATCCTAGCCCGAGTCAATTCCAAGTCCTGCCCAAGTACAACCCACCGGGACAGCCTTTTGCCCTAGGTGGTAGTGACACCTCAATTTATCTATTGGAGACTATCACCGGAATCGCCATTGATAGTAATGAATAGTATTAATCTTCAGCTAATTATAAAATTCGAACCTCCATTGACCAGATCAGGCTCATTTATTTCTCTCAAAATCACAACACGGTGAAAAGTCATGAGGCGACGAAGAAAATACTGAATTTCTACAATTTCATCTTTTTTTCTATAGAAATCTGAGCCTCGTTTGCAAAATATATAAATGGTCAATATTCATTTTTAGTCACGCATTTTAATTGATTCACAAATACTTATCATTTATAAATTTAGTCATTTTTAAATTCTTTCCAACGCATGCTTAATTTTTTTTTATTTTTATAATTTGGAGTAGGTGGAACAATGTCAAAGTGGCATCTCATGATAATACTTGGAATATGCCACTCCGAAAACCAAACTATTTTTGAATTTGATTGATTAACATACAGATATGGTTAAATAATTAATTAATTAATTAATCAAACTAGATCAATATAGCCAACAAATATTCTAATATGCAAAGCATGCTATTTTATAATTTCTTAAGATATTCTTACATTTATTAATTTAGTATTAGGATGGTCCCGCAACTAGGTTCCACCGTACACGAAATTAGATAATTCAATTTATAATAGTTCGTTTGTCGGGACTTTTGCTATTACTTCTATTTCTCGTATAAGAGCTTTTTGAAAAAAGTATTTTTAGGTCAGCTTCTTCCGAAAACTCTTCTAGTCAAATAAACATTCTAGAAAATTATCTGAATAAGTTAAAAATTAATTTTCTTAGAGCTTGTTTGGGAGGGATTAAAATCAGATTAAAATCGAAAATATAGCCGTTGTAGTTGACTTTTATTAGAGTAATGAGACCCAATAACGACTATATTTTCAATTTTAATTGGATTTTAATCCTTCCCAAACAAGTTCTTAATTTCAAGAGCAACTTTTAACTTTAAAAAAATCGTGTCATGTAGACCCTAACTAAAGTCGGTAAAATAGTTCATTGGCTTAAACCAAACACGTGATAAGAGCCCACTGGATGCTTTTGAAGTGGGAAATTGAATGCAACATTTACATCACGTCGTGGTAGGTGGTAGGGTTGTGTTTCTTGTGGAAACCCAACAACTTTAAGGGGCTGTCTGGACCTGCTTTTTGAAGCAAAAAAATTGATTTCATAGTCGTTACGTGTAAAATCAGATCGTCTTTTTTGACCAGCCATCTCAGAGGTGGGGTCTACCTTGGCAAAGCAACGGTCAATGTTTCAATTTTAAGCTGATGAAGAACCAGCACCAAACACGTCCTAAGTCTTGAAGCCATGTTTGATTTAGATAAAACTTAAATTTTTAGTAGATTTCGATAAAAAAAATTTGATGAAATGCGTGGTTCAAAAGTTGATAAGAATTGTATGTTCCATGAAATATATTGAAAATGAATTTTAATAAATGAGGGACAAAAATGAGCTAAATCTAGATCGAGTTTTAGATATTCCCATACTAATTAACTGGAAAAAAAAAAAAAAAA
>CAIGRT010052901.1:0-11161 GCA_903798405.1 Fraxinus platypoda | reverse complement strand
CCCTAGTTTTCACTTAATTTCTTGTCAAAATTGTTCAACCCATTCCAAATCTCTGATTTGCCCACACTTTAATCACTCAATATCACTTCATTGAGGAATCCTTTCATCAAATCAACGAGTTTCAAAGGTAAAATTCAAAATTCTTGGTTACTTCTCTTTTTTGCAATTCTTTTGACATTTCTCGGTATTTGAACACTCCTTCGATTTTGGTGGTTGCATTACATTTGTTGATCATTTTCATACCTTGTTATCCATTTGTGCATGATTTTTCATCAAAAATCGAATTTTTGGCGCATTGTGTATGTGTGTGTTTGTCATGATTTCTTGGGTGTTCTACACTTTAGTTCATTAATTGAGCATTGGTATTAACGTTGGCTAGATTGGTTTGCTTGGGTTGTATTTGTGGTGTTGACGATGTGGTGTTTAGAATGGTGATCGTGGGGTTGGGTGTTTTGGAGTCAAATTTCGTTTCAAGTTGAAGTTTCTTCGTTGTTTGATCAAAATTGGTTGTTTGCGGTTAGGATAGGTGGTCGTAAGTTCGTGTCGAATTGTTGATTGGGGGAGTGGTTTTATGTTAGTTGTACTTGGTTTGGCATCGCACGGTGATTTCACGTCACCATGTCATGAGATCGTGTCACTCCATCTAGACATCACGTCCCTACGTCTAGACATTACGGCATGCATCATGTTTTCACGTCACTTCCATCTAGGCATCATTGCATGTCATCATGCATTCACTATTGGGCACGTTGCATGTCATTTCATTTGCCTCATTTTGCATGCATTCATGCATGCCACGCATATCATGAGTTCATCTGTCGTTTGTCGAGGTTTTAATGGTTTTCTGATTCAATTCTTTCAGATGCCGCCCAAGAGAGCACGCACTACTCCATCTACTCCTAGTACTTCGACTACGTTTAGTCGAACTAGGTTCATTTTTGCTGTGGCCCAGGATTTTTGGGTCACAGTTCTCTCTGCATCCTGTACTTTTTGAGCATGAGGTCATCACTTCCAGGGGTTGGGAGCCGCTCTTAGTTAATTTGACACCCCCACCTAGTCTTTTAGTTCANTTAGTTAATTTGACACCCCCACCTAGTCTTTTAGTTCAGGAGTTTTACGCTAACATCCATGATGTTAGTGGCTCTTCTTTTAGGGTTTTTCTTCGAGGTCTGGTAGTTAAGATTACTTCGGACGTCATTTCTAGCCTTATTCATATTCTGAGAGTCGTCCACCTCCTCTTTCCCTATTTGACTCATGATTCTCTTCCATCGGACACGTTAGTCCATTCCACGATGCTTAACATACCGGTGGAGGGTGGTCCAGGAGCGATGCGCACTGGATCTTTACCCACTAACCGCCAGATTTTGTTGCGCATTGTGTGCACAAATCTGTGGCCGATTTCTCATACTTCTTCCTTGCCTATGGTGAAGGCTCGGTTCCTGTATGCCCTGTCGCATGGCGATTCTATTGATCTGCCTTATTTTATATGCCATAGATCTTGAGGGCATTCAGGACCACAGGGACTCAGGTTGGGCTACCTTATGCTTATCTCATCTATAGGTTAGTCACACCCTCAGGAGCTAGCTTCCCCAAAGGGGTTCCACGTCGGGTTTCTCGGCCAATTGGCCATACCACTATCGTCCAGAGCAGGTCACATGCCTCTTTTGAGCCCGTACAACCTCAGGCTGATCTGACTGTGTCGACTGATCCTATCGATGACCTGATCTCTTTTGATCCTTCGGAGTTCCCTTTCTTTTCTGCTGCTCTTGCGTCTATCGATATTCCCTCTTCTTCTTCGGCTCATCTTCCTTCTGCTTCAGTACCTCCACTCCTCCTCTCGAGTCTGCTCTTTCTACATCTGTTCCCATCGACCCGTCAATCGTTCTCTTAGGACAGATGACCGTGCTGATTGAGTAGCAGGCTCATATGATGGCAGAGATTACCCAGCTGCGTGCCACCGTGGATCGACAAACTACCGAGTTTGCTACGCTTCGGGGTAATGTTGGATACATACAGCGTGGCCTTCGATGGATTTGCCGCCATTGGGACGATGATACTGATTTCGAGAAGAGGACAGATTCAGATGATGCTGCCGGTGCTTCCTAGTTCTAGGATTATCCCTTGTCATTTTGTGACAAAAAGAGGGAGTATAGTCGATAGGCAGTTCTTGTATATATGATATCTGGATGTACTTAACATTTTGCTATATATAAAATTGATATCATTTTTTTTGACTTGTAGTTTATGATTTACATTTTACATTACCTACTGCTTAAACTGATTGATAGTTTGTAGTTAGGGGAAGCACATGCATATTTGTTTGGGTTCAGTTTCGCTAAACTCAGTTTTTGATTTTTTACAAGTGTCAATGTTTCGTTTTGGTATGTTGGATTGCATTGATACTTGTGTCTTAGTTTAGCTTGTGATTTAAAACTGAGTTTAGCTATGAGTTACAAATGTTAAATGATTTCTACACCTAAACTGTTTGAACTATATTTATTATTGATCCTGTTTTCCACATATTTTACATTGGGTATTTGAGTTGTCCATTTCAGGAAATAGGTACTAAAACTGAAATGAGGATTTTGTTCAAGATAGATTTAAGTTTAAGTCATGTTTATGAGTCTGTAATTTTCATTTGATTACTGCATTGACTTAGTTTGTAATTTTGTCACAGAAAGCCAAAATGGGAGTTTGTTAGGTTTTAGATTATTTGTAATTGGCGATTCTGTGAACAAAATGGCTGAAATTGACATATTGTAAAAGTTCAAGGAGCAATGTTCAAATACATTGAAAATAGGGTTTTTAGGTCTAGGGTTTGAGAATGTCAAAAAGAGAAAAACAGCGCGGATTTTCTCAAATATGTTGAAAATAGGGTTTTTAGTCTAGGGTTCGAGAATGGCAAAAAGAGGAAAATGGCGCGGATTTTCGATGGAGTGTCGCCAAGGTTTGCCTCGAGCTACAAAAGCACAAACTCCATCGCTTGACTGTCGCCCTACCTTCGCTCGAGCGACAGTCTATCGGTCGACTGTCGCTGAGCCTTCGCTCGGGCGACAGCTTTATTCGGGAAAGTTTTGTTTCGCATTTTAAAGGCTTTTTTCCTGGCCCATTCATTTTTCTAACCTACCTATAAATACCAAAACACTTCTGTACGAAAATTCTAAGGTTGAACATTGAGAGAACTACATCTATGAGAGATTGATTCGATACCTTCCTTCAACCTTCATCTCGTGAGTTTTAGTTAGATTTCAATGAAGATTCAAGGAGAATAAAATTTGTAATCAACCGTGTTAATTTTGCTACGGTCTTTGATGATTTAAATAATACAATGGAATGAAGAAAAGGAAAAATCTAGAAAGGACAACAGTTAATTTGTTCATAAAAATATGGATATTGTCTAGAATAATTTAGAACAACTCTAGTGCTAGCACTACACTAAAAACCGTCTTAATGCAACAAGAATAATGCTACTGATGTAGAGCTCCAACTGGTGCATGACTCAGCTGATTCTCAGCTGATGTGGAAGGCAGTTAAGTTGGTTAATTCAGTTAACACCCTCCCTCAAGCTGGGAGGTGCTAGAGTAACTCCAAGCTTATCTTTCAAAAAAAGAAACCTTGAATGATTCAGCACATTGGTTAATAGATCAGCAATCTGGTCTGAGGTGAGAATGTATTTAACTTCTAGTTCTTTGGCGATGACTTTATTTCTGATGAAGTGCACATCTAGTTCTATATACTTCGTCCTGTCATGATATACAGGATTTGTAGCCAATGCTCCAGCACTGAAATTGTCACACCAAATAGATGGAATTTCAGCTAGAGGCAACTCCAACTCTTGAAAAAGCGACTGAACCTAGGCTATTTCTGAGGCAGTTGATGCAAGCGCTTTATACTCTAATTCAATGCTTGAACGTGCTACAACATGCTGCTTCTTGGAGGACCAACTTATCAAATTGTCACCCAAATACACACAGTAGGCAGTGGTTGATTTTTTATCATCAGGGCAGGATGCCCAATCTGCATCAAAGTATCCTTTCAAAGTGAGTCTGTCACTTTTTTGAATCCAAAGTCCATGATTTATTGTCCCTTTGCATCAGGGCAGGATGCCCAATCTGCATCAGGGCATGATTTTTGAATCCTTTCACAGTAGCTAGTGGTTGATGTTTGTCATTACTTGTAATTACAATATCATCTACATAGATGAATGCAAAAATTATTTGATTCTCATTTTTGAAATAAAAGAGAGAGGTGTCTGCCATTGATTGTTTGAATTTCCAACTTAAGAATGTGGTTTTTAGCTTTTCATTCCAGGCTCTAGGTGTCTGTTTCAATCCATAAAGTTCCTTATTCAGTTTGCAAACATGATTAGGCTTCATCTTGTCCACAAAACCCTCTAGTTGATCCATAAAGACAGTTTCTTCCAGCTCTCCATTAAGGAAAGCATTGTTGATGTCTACCTGCTTGATTACCCAATCCTATGTGACTGCCAAAGTGAGTATTATTCTGAGGGTTGATGGCTTGATAACAGGACTAAACATGTCACAGTAATCAATTACAGGAGTTTGATGAAACCTTTTTGCCACAAGTCTGGCCTTGAATCTCAGCATTGAGCCATCTGCATTTTGCTTGAGTCTAAAAACCTATTTATTTCCCACAATGTTGAATGTTGGTGAAGGAATGACAAGTTCCCAGGTTTCAGCCTTTGTCAAAGCCTTGAATTCTTCCTCCATTGCCTCATTCCAATTATTGTTCATCATGGCTTCAGTTACACTTCTAGGTTCTGAGGGAATTTCAATTGATTTTCCAAGATAAGTTTTTGGTTTGAACACTCCAGCTTTTGCTCTAGTAATCATAGGATGCAGGTTTCCTGCTCTATGTTGAGGTATTTGTTCACCATCATTGTTGTCTGGCTGCAAAGGAGCTTTATTGGTCTGTAACATGTTTGGTTCTACCACATCAGGTTCTATTCCAACATTCTCTTCAGAGTCACCAAAATCATCACCATGTAGTGCATTGTCATCTAAGTCAGGAGGCAAGTGATGTTCAGAATGAGAAGCTTCAGAAGAAGTAGTATCACCAGGACCTGAGTTGAATGTTGCTTTGTTTGGTTCAGAAGGAAAATGAAAGTGAGACACTATAGTTTCTATTACAGTTTGTTCTGAATGAGTTTTGGTGGAAGTTGAAGACTCGAATGGGAACTCAGATTCATTAAACACAACATGCCTTAAGATGTACAATCTTCCAGTAGGACTTAGGCATTTGTAGCCTTTATGAGACTTACTATAACCTAGAAAAGTGCACTTAGTGGAATGAAAACTGAATTTATGGTTTTGTTAGGGCCTTAGACAAGGGTAACAGGCACACCCAAACACCTTCATGGTCTTATAGTCAGGTTTCTTTTTGTATCGAGTTTGATAAGGTGATTGTTGTTGAAGTGTTGGTGTTGGCTGCCTGTTTATAAGATATGTAGCAGTTTGAAATGCTTCCCACCAGTACTTTAAAGGTAATTTGGCTCGGGCTAAAAGTGTTAAACCCATTTCTGTCAATGTCTATGTTTCCTTTCTACCCTGCCATTTTGAGCTGAAGTGTATGGACATGGATGCCTGAACTCGACTCCTTCTTGGTTTAAGAGTTTAGAAAAGGTCCTATACTCACCACCCCAATCTACTTGCAAGGTTTTTATCTTACAATTTAGTTTATTTTCAGCAAGTTTTTTGAATTGAGTGAACACATTTAAGGCTTTAGATTTTTGTTTCAAAGGATAGATCCAAGTGAACCTACTAAAATCATCAAGGAAGGATATGTAATATTTGAAACCTGAGGTAGAAAGGATATGAGCTTGTCCCCATATATCAGTAAAGACTAGTTCTAATGGAGCATTTGCTTGTGATGTAGATAGAGGAAAAGGTAATAGGTGAGATTTCCCAAGTTGACATGCACTGCAAAATGGTATGATATCATTCTCTTCAATTTTGACATTACAAGATTTGAGCACTTGGTTCATCACTTAGCTAGAGGGATGACCAAGTCTCTTATGCCATACATCACTTGTGGAATTTAAATATTCATGACTAGGAACGACTGAAGATAGGCTGCAAAAGGATTTATTATTGAGGACTGACTCTTGAGTGAAATTCTTGATAGTTTGATGAGGAAGGTCCAGCTGATATAACCCCTCCTTAAGCTTTCCTTGCATTATCACCTCCTTCGTTGACTTGTCCTTGACAAAACAGCGATCAGGGTGAAATTCCATTCCCCTCCTTAAGCTTTCCTTGCATTATCACCTCCTTCGTTGACTTGTCCTTGACAGAACAGCGATCAGGGTGAAATTCCATATAAACATCATTATCTGAAGTCAGCTTAGAAACACTGATAAGGTTCTTTTTAATTTTAGGCACATGAAGAAGCTTATTTAGAACCAGAAATTTATCATTTAAAACTGGAATGTGTGTAGTGCCAAAATGAGAGATGTGCAACTTACTTCCATCTCCTACCATGACTTTTTCCTTACCAGCATATTCATTGCTAGAAGTGAGGTTTCCCTTGTCTGAGGTGATGTGATTGCTGGCTCCAGTATCTGCATTCCATGCTGGATCATTAACTATCCTAGCATGGGCGGACCTAGGGGGTCTTGGGGGTTTGAGAATTTTTTTTTTTAATAAAATCGTGTTTGGTATCGATTGAAATCTAAATTTTAATCTAAATCAAAGTTAAGAATTAATTTTAATAACATATTTCATGGAATCCATAACTGCTTAACTTTTATCAAAATTTACTAAAAATTTGATTTTAATTTCCACCAAACAGGGGCAAAATCACAACAAATTTGAATTTCGATAACATGCTAATTTTAAAAATTCTCCGACGATCGTACGCTAATCGAATCTATAAATTGCTTATATAATCTCAAAGCTTATTTCGAGAACTACATTATGGGCATATCGAATAGTCCAAACGATATCGAAAATAGTTAAAAATACGTTAAACGTGAGTCTTTTAAAAAAAGGACGTCTAACTCGCATTTGTTTTAAAATTCAATTATTTCATTAACATTTATTATTTTTGGGATACAAATTTCTCAATGTAATTTTCATCATTTTATTAGGAAATATTATATGGAATGTGACATAATTTTTTTTCGAAATTTTACATTCGAAAAAGTCATATCCCATGTAAATTTTCGGATGTAAAATTACATGGAGAATGATTTTTTTGGACGTAAAGTTTCGATTGTAAAATTTCTCTCAACTTCTTTACAAGTTCGATTGTGCCCCCCCAACTTTCATGGTCTGCGTCCGCCCTTGTATCCTAGGACTTGCGATAAGGGCTGATGGTGAAGTGTTATAGCTGATTCTTTGGTTTGGTGGAGTCCCAGTATATCTGTCATCATATCTGAAGTTGCATATGTTGGCTTTGTGACCCATTTTCCCACAGACTTGACAAATTGGTTTGTCACTGGAACCATACAGATTGCCTCCTCTGTTTCTTCCCCTTCTCCCACCTCTAAAATTATGAAGTTAGTAAATCTGCCACCAAAGTTTGGTCTGTAGGATCTAGTACGCTGATGATTTGAGCTAAATCTTTGGAAGAAGTTGGCTGAGGTCTCATTAACATTGATTTCAGCTATATCATTTCTCAGAGAGATAAGGTGTTCCAATCTGCTTTCATATGTTATAAGTGTTGATTGAAGCACACTCCATGATTTTTTCTCTTCTGTTTATTTGTACCAGAATGGGAGTATAATCCTCATCTAATCCGGCCAGAGCTTGAGTAACAAGGTTTGTATGAGCCACAGTTCTTCCAGCTATTTCAAGGTTATCAGCAAGTCGCTTCACTTTGTTTAAGTATTGATCAATGTTTATAGTTTCCTTCCTTGATTTTTGTAGTTCACCTATGGGGAAGGTGATCTGGATCTATTTTGTACTCCATAACTTTCTTCAATTGATGTCCATAGCTCTTTTGAGTTTGTTGCACCCATAACTCTCATTGCGATATTTAGGATCATCGAAGAATAGAGCCAGCCCATAAGTAACTGGTCTGTTATAAATACCGAGAGATGCGAATTCACCCTAAAGTCTCCAGCAATCATAGGAATCAATCAACCACGATCAAATCCCGAATGCGCAAAGAACAAAATCATCCAAACTTGACTGTATAACCTGAAATAGAAAACTAACAATACCAAAATGTCATAAATGATTTTAGCAACAAACGTATTGAAGACATTGTCGCCAAATCCTATGCACGCGCCTTTATGCTCCGCAACTCTCTCTAAGCGTGGTCCTACGTTCCTTCGGGCAGTTTCACGCGCCAGCCATCCTTATGAGCCTCCATCTGCACGTCAAGCCAGTGGTCTCCATTTCACAAAACTCCTTCTAGATTGGTCAAAAATTACGATAACGTCATCAGATTTTGGGTAGTTTTTTGGATAGTTTTGCAATCTGTTTTATGCTTCATTTCAACTAGTTTTCTGGACGGTTTTTGGTTAGTTTTTCAAGCCAAATCTACAACCTTGAAGCTCTGATATCAATTGTTGTGGACGCTTGCTTCAAGGGGCATCAAAACGGTGTTTTTCGGACTCACTTTCACATTACCTTTATCTACCAAACAACCAATCCAAACAGCTTCAACCCACAACCAATATATTCACCTCAGTTGTTCCTCAATCTCACCTACAAAGGATAAGAGAATGGTGATAATTTGTGACCACAAAGGCAGGAGAAAAAAAACAGAATAAGGCAAGAGAAGAGACCAAAATACACAAAGGAAAGACGTCAATTTTTCTTCTCCAACGGGTAGCCGATTTTCAACAGTATGAGCAGCCACGTTTTTCCTTAATGTTTCTCACAAATCATACACTTTACGGCTAGGGTAAAGATACCATAAATATATGCTACATTAGACTTTAATTGGACCAATAAAATCTTAAATGGGCAATTCAAAGCCATCCAAGAGAGAGTATATGGGCAGTAAGCAACATTAGTTCTTTAAGGTACTTCTAACAGCCCACATTGCTTTCGGGTTGAGCATTTGGACTTGATTGTTGGTAAAAAAATTATCCAATGTTACATCATAGCCTAGGATTTATTAAGTAACAAAATACAACAAAAACTATTCAATGATGTGAACTAGGTACCAAACAAAGGTTGTCTGCTTGTTCTGTAGTCATATGGCCATGAATGTCTATAAGAGAAACTCATAATATTATCTTTATTCTTGTCCCACTCTCCAACTAACATCAACTAGTGAATACTGATTTATGGGATGTTTGTATGGTACGTTAGACAGAATTGTCTATTGTCACATATAATACTGTCGTATCAAACATGCCTTTATAATACCAAATGCCTTACATCCCTATAAAAGGAACAAAAAATTGAAGAACTTGATAAGATTGTATAAATAGTATTCAGCCAAGATTTTACTCAATTCTCCAGGAAATGTCAAGTTACAAAATGTATAGCCAGGGAAAAGGCAGTGCAAGGTAATCTGCAGATTTCAGTTCGGTTTGGGTTCGGTTCGGGTTCGGGTTTGATCTGGTTCGGTTCGGGAGTTTTGTCCAGCCCTAATTATATATAGAATTTACATGTTTATTGTTTCTTTAATAAACTAATGTTTATTTTTGTTTAATTAATTCATAATTGAAGTTAAAAAATTGATATGATTTTGAAATCATTTCTCTTTTTACACACAAAATAAAATCAAACGATATTACCTTGCATTCTCGAATTACTTTTGGGCAGACATTCAACCCTGTGCAACTAGGATGTTCCTCAATGTTTGGAATATGAATATCGTGGCTTCTTAGATCGTCAAATTGTGTAAGTAATTTGATCTTGCATCTCATGGAACATCTTGTGCTAGATATTAGCAAAGGAATTAAGCGAAGTTATTTTCCCAAACACTATATCGGAGGAAAGGCACAAGTGTTTTGTTTAAAGATAATGATATAAGTGATAGAATAATGGCAGATTGATCTATTGCACAAAGATCAATGTCGTGTGAAATTTTTTACAATCTATGTGTACATTACACATATATCTTGATATTAACTTGTTTCACATTGCCATTACAGGGACCATTTTTGTAAGTTTGCTGAGATTTGCTTTCGGGAATTTGGTGATCGAGTGAAACATTGGATCACACTGAATGAGCCATGGGCCTTTAGTTATTATGGATATGTGAGGGGCAATTTTCCCCCTGGTCGAGGTAAACATCGTGCAACTTCAGTGAATGAAACTTGGATGGAAAATAAGCTGCCTCTCCTAGGTGCAACACCAATGGAACAACAAACAACATCGATGGAACAACTGATGCGTTCCTCGATCCTTCATCACAGAAGTGCAATGAATATTCCTCAGTTTACTTCTACAAAAGGAGATCGGTTAGGGTTGGAGAACTAGTTCCTATGGCACATAATTTGCCTCAACTTGTTTCCTCTGAAGGAGATCCAATCAGAGAACTAGTTGCTATGGCAAAAAATGTGTCCTACCTTATTGTTGGGAATTTACTTAATCATGCACAACAGAATGTAAAACAATTTCAATTGCCATCAAGGATTAGCTTTGTGCTTAGAGAGAAATTGTGATTAGAATGGTACCTTTGATAAATTCTGCGAACTCCTTTGCTGATTCTCGAATACGAACAATCACGAACTGAATTCCACAGCTGTCCAATTGTCCAGCCTCTAATGGAAATCCACACAGGGAACAAGATTGAGAGAACTAGGGTTTTTACTTTTCTTGTGCTAGCAATAGTTTTCTCTTCTGATTTTTCCAAACCCTAGCAGCATACTAATACAAGTCCAAACGGGCTTGGCCCATCATTTAACTTAATCCGGTCCAATATTTAATTAATCCAAGTAATTAAATTTGGTCCATGAATTAATTAATCAAATTAATTAATTCAAGCATACTAACAAGCAACCCAATTAATTAATTATCCAACACTTCTCAATTAATTAATTGGTAAATCTCATTCTTCTAGTTCTCTTTTTGTGTGCCACCCATTAGGTTCCCAATCACAATATCTAACAACTTAAATTATTATTTTGATCTAATCAAAATCAATAAATTAAAACACCCCTTTTAATTTATTACAATTCACATCCGTCGTCCCAGATTGACATCTAGTAATGTATTAGGGCAATACATGTGATGGG
>CAIGRT010052888.1:0-17458 GCA_903798405.1 Fraxinus platypoda | reverse complement strand
TTTCTGACCGTTCTTCGGCACACGCATGTTGGACAAAGGCTTGCACGTGCACGAGTGGGCCCGGCATCTGTTGGCAACATTTTTTGGGGTCAACACTATTATTCAGCAGTGCTTCCACATTTTCCCTTTTTCCCCCTTTTTTCTTATTCTTTACCGAATGAATGCTTCAAAATATATGGAAATATTGTGTGCAAATCATTTTGGAGATGGTGCAGTGCAGGTCCCAAACCTTTTTCCATGAGTCGCACGGAAAGTCCCAAACCTTGTACACTAGTTGCAGGCGCAAATCCCATACCTTTTAATGAGATGTAGCGCAGGTCCGAAAACTTTTGTAAATTTCTTAGACACAATTTGAACTAATTATGACCATTTTGACACATGTTTCCTTCCAAATTACACAACACGCGATTGAAAGTAAAACAGTGAATAAAATGATTGTAATGTTGAACATTCTTTTCAATTGGAATAAACATCATGAAAAAATCATTCCAAGTTCGAGGTTTACTTCCACATTTCTAATTCAGTCAAACATCATCAAAAGATCATTATACAAAAAAGGATTAATTTCACATTATAAAAGATCATGGACAAAAACTTCAGCAATAAAAGCTAAGGGTGCGTTTGGTTTGTTGTTTTCAACCTGTTTTAAGTTTTGCAAAACACTGAAAAGGTATTCGGTCTGCTATTTCTGAAAATGTATTTACAGAAACAAGGAAAAATTTATAACATAAAACTCAAAATATATTTTTGTCGTTTTGAGTGTTTTCAGTGAAAATTCTGAAAACATAGAAAATATGGAAAATAAACGTTTAAACAAAATTTTATTTAAATTAAATTTTAAAAAATGAAATATAAAATCTAATTTTATTAAATTCAAAAAATTAAAATTCAAAAAAAAAACTAAATTCACAAAATGAAATTGATAAATTATAAAAAAATTCTTAAAAAATACAATTCCAAAATGTAAAAAATAAAAATTATAAAAAAATCTATAATAATAAAAAAATATAAATAGTTCAAGCTCTTAATGATTATTCACATGAAAATGATGAAAAATATTTAAATGAACGTAGATAAAATATTCTCAGTCCACGTCAGCTATTTTTATTTTTATTTCATATATTTTGAATTCAATTTATTATTTTTTTCTATTTTAGTTTTGTAACGAGAAAAAATATTGTAAGATTCACCAACTTTAAAATGTATATATTACTTGATAATATGTTAATATGAAATTGTTATATTTTTACTAAATAATCAAATGAATAAAATGCCACAAAATGATTTTTCAAAATTTCAAGTCAAATGTTTTTTCTAGTTTTCTATTTTTAGAAATATTTTTTTAAGATAACAAACCAGACGCACTTTTAATAATCTTGAAACATGCTCTCAAAATAAAAAATTGAAAATGAACTCAAAACTGAAAACTGAAATATAAATAAAATGGGCCCTGAGCTCTTTTTTCCTTGGACTTCTTCTTCTTTGCATGTGTCTCATTGGATGTAGATGCTTTTCTCTTGCCTTGTAATGTATATGTCTATGTTTGTTGCTGAGTATCTGCTTGTAACCCTGGCTGTGAACTTGCATCTATAGGAAAGGAAGCTTTGCGTGTTCTCTTGTTATGGTCTGATCCTTCATACCTCCTACGTGTTATCTTCATACTAGTTTTTGTTATGGTCTGATCCTTCACATATTCTATATGTCATCTTCATACCAATAATCACCCTCTAGATAGTCATTATAAACCTCCACAACATAGCATAGCATGCATACTACTCAACAGGGTCGGACCCGAGGAAAGGCCTAAGAGGACTCGACTCATGCCCAACTTTTTAGAGGGCCCAATTTTTTTTTTCCTTTAAAAAAAAAAAAAAAAAACCTACTAAGCCTTCAAACTGACCACAATTACAATTTGCAAGAAATCAAAACGGCTAAATCTCAAGAAATCAAAAGGGAAAATATTAAGAACAAAGAAAAGCGTGGAGGTCGGAGACTTGGAACTGATGTGGTGGCCGTCATCACCACCAACAATTCACTTCTCAATTTGTTCTCCGTTGATGACGGCATTTTTACTCAAATTAATCATGTATTGGATGATTGATATGGATTTTCTTGAAGCATCCTACATTTTTCGGCATATGTTTTATTTGAATTACAGTTGCCTGAGATATGCCATGGCATGAGATTAAACAATTTGGTTCTAATTAATTTTATTTATTTAGAAAATTACAACCTCTGTTTTGTTTGAGGAGACAAAAAAAAAAGCATTAACTTTTTTTTTTATGACTCGGGTGTCCAAGTTTCGCCCGACTAATCCTGAGGAGTGGCGGCCTTCCCCCCGGTTCGCCACTCGAGTTAATTCGGATGCGGTCACAGCTTATACACACTTGGACCCGGACATTAGTCTGTTCTCCTTCCTGTGGACCTTTATCTTTCAACATAGATGTTGCCTTCCAGCAAAACAAAAAAATTAACTTTTGATATTGAATTGCATGGATTTAGCTTTGTGTTGGAATTACATTGAATCACTGGTATCATTTTGATTCATAGATGTTCATTCATGTATTGAACTGGGCAGTGGGCAGCAAATGAGGCTTTATTTGAATTGCAAAGATAAGCTATTAGTTTTCTCTTTTTTGGAATATACATTATATAATAATATTCTCTTGAGTGGCCAAGACAACTTCGCTTGCTGATCCATGATCCTAGTTTGAAAGATTGTAGTAGTGGGAATCTTTTGGATTTGCTAATGCCACTAATTGATTTAAGTTCCAATAACCATATTAATTGTCTTCTAACTATTTATGTTACTCTTTCTTGTCCCTCTTATAAGTATGTATTGCTGACTGCTATGAAATAATATTCTCAACTCAAGTTACTACTTGTATTTTATTTTATCTAATTTATTAACATTTTGGGAAACTACATGAGAGTTGATGTAATTCTTGTTCTAATTGTATAGTTTAGGAAGTGTTAGCTGTTGAGTGACTTGACTTGAGTCAAATACCATGGCTTATAAGAATACTTCTGGAGCTCAAAAAAAGAAGAAGAGAGAAAGAGTAGAGGCATTAATTTGAAGCTAGATTGGAGATATGGATAAGTACTTTAAATGTCCGTTTGATTGCAAGAATGAAATTTGGGTGGAAAGAAAATGAATTTTAGGGAATTGAATTGCCTAAAATTTGTTTTATTGGGAATTCTTAATTAATTGTGTTTAATTGATATAATTTTTTACCTGAAAAATATTGAAATTTTGAATCTTTTGATATTCGTTTAGCTTTATTTTTCATGAAAATTGTCCATTAAAGGGATATAATTTGTTATAATTGGGGATAAAATTTGTTTTCATTGCCAAAAAATAAATAATAAAAAAAATTGCCTAGAAAAGTTTTTCCCACCAAACTTCAAAAAACCAAGAAAATGTGAGCATGTGGGTGAAAGATAGAAAATTAATTCCATGAAAAATTTGGGCAATTCAATCAAACATGCAAAAAAGTGGAATATGGAATTTCATCTTCCATGGAATTGAAGTACAATCAAATAGAGCCTAATAGCAAAAAAAGAAAAGAAAATGAAGGAACACCGAAAAATTTAGTGATTGAGGAACAACATAACCAGAATGATAATTTGGATGAACGGAAAGAGAACGAGGAAATGATTGAACCTGCCATTGGGGATGAATCAAAGCGGAATGATGAAAATAATGTTTAACGTGAACATTTAACTCAAGAGAATTGCTTTTCTTTGAATTTTGATGATCATGGAAATTGGAAGGACGTTCACAGTGATCAAAAGATAAGGGACTTTTTAATTGAAATTGGTTCAAAAGGAGTTGATGACATCTTATTTCTCAAAGATAGTCAAGGTAGACATTTGAATCATCACAATATAAGTAGCTACTACTAAATGGGCGGACAACTGATAGGCTAGTGTATTCAATTTCTTTAGACAAGATCTTTTGTTTTTACTGCAAGTTATTTAAAACAAAAAAAAAACGATGAAAATATTGGTCAATTGAATAATGACGAATACAAAGATTGGCATAATGTGCATTGGCGCCTTACATATCATGAGGTGGCTAAAGAGCATATAGGTTACATGATTAGTTGGATAGAACTGGAAAATAGGTTTCAAACAAAAAATACAATTGAGGAAAGCGTACAATTGGCCATCAACGAAGAAATAGAGCATTGGAAACAAGTGTTAACAAGGATAATTACTATTGTTGAAAGACTCGTCAAAAATAATTTGGCATTTCGAGGAGATTGTGAGCAACTTTATGTTGAGAACAATGGACTTTTTTGCAAATGATAGAAATGGTTACTGAATTTGATCCAATAATGAAATAACACATTCGAGGTGCTCAAGCACATGAGATTCAGTATACATATCTTGGTCCTAAGAATCAAAATGAAATGATACAAACGTTGGCAGGCAAGGTCAAAAGTGAAACATGCAAAATATTTTTTTGTCATAGTTGATTGCACTCCAAATGCGAGTCATGAGAAGCAAATGTCTCTAGTAATATCATGCGTGGATGATTGAATGTCCTTCCAATAGACTCATCAATGGTACACGAATATTGGATTGAATTTTTTAAGGTAGATGATGTATCAGGACTTGGACTTTTCATTGAGCATAAAAATGTGTTAAGGAATCTTGAACTTGATATTGATAATATAAGAGGTCAAGGGTATGACAATGGAGCTAACAAAAACGAGAGACATGGAGGTGTACAAAGAAGGTTATTTGAAATAATTCCTAGAGCTTTCTATACTCCATGTGGTTGTCATAGTCTTAATCTAGTTGTATTCCGAGAGAAACGCAACATTCGAATAAAGATACAGTTCGATGAAAGTGTCAGTGAAGAGGTAACATAATCAGTTGAAGAATCTTTTAGAGTTAATTATTTTCTCTTTATAATTGATCAAACTCGATCTTTACTTCAGACTTGCTTTGAACAATTTAGATATTATGAAAAGACATTTGAATTTTTATTTAATTTGGAGATATTAAGAGTATGCATGTTGATAGTTTGTTGAAATCTCGTGAGAATCTTGAACATTATTTGAAACATAAAGGACATTCAGACATTATTGGTGATGACTTATGTACGGAGTTGATGGTCTTAAAGAGTTATTTACCTAGAGAAATAAAAAGAGCAATTGATGTGCTAAATTGAAAAAAAAATGAATGGTTGTTTTCTAAATGCTTGCATTACTTACAAGATTTTGCTTACTATACCGGTTACAACTGCATCAATAGAAAGAAGTTTCTCCAAGTTGAAATTGATCAAGACTTATATCCGATCAACTATGTCACGACAAAGATTGAATGTATTGGCCATGTTATCCATTGAAAAAAAAATGCTTGAACAACTCGAGTATACAAAACCGATTGATATGTTTGTCTTAAAAATCGCAGGATGAGTTGTATTTAAGTGATCTTTTAGAATATTTTCGTATTGTTATTTGATTGTAATATAAATATTTTGAATATTTCATTTGTTACTTTATTGTTTATTTTAAGTTAACAAATTTAGTTTCATAAAACTCTTATAAATGAAAAAAATGGATTGCTTGCCAAAACTTAAGAGCCCAAATTTTTAAGTTCGCCTCAGGCCGTGCGAAACACAGGTACAACGCTACTGCTCAACTTGTCCTTCAACTTCCGCTTTCCATTTATCTTTCACCTCCTCCAAAACATCACTTGTGTCAACATCAACAACTGAAGTATCATGCCCTACTTTATCATTTCATGGCAATTTCAGCACTTTAACCACAAGAGAACACCACAACTCAGCAATCCTGTTCTCACTAAACATCTTTACTAAATTCATAAAATCTGCATCGATGACCAACCAAAATGATGTCTCACTCAATCCCTTCTTTTCAACCTTTACAAGTGTATTTTGTAGACTTATCTAGGCAATTAAATTGGAGTATTTGTAGTGATTTGAATGAGCTATAACTTAATTATGTGTTAATTATGTTTGTTGGGTTGAACTCAATACAAATTGGTAGAATTGAAAGAAATGAACAAAAAATGGGCAAAAACGAAAGAAATCTGAAGTTTGGAGAGCAAAGTGTAAACATCCAATAGTTGATTCGGACCACAAAATGATGATTGAAGATCATACATAATCAATTGGATGCAATTAGAGGTCAAATGAGTGATATAGTTGAAGTACACAAATCAATTTCCAGCCAAAGAAGTTATACTCGGGATTATTAGCCTCAACTTGCGACCCATTTCTAGAATAGCAAACATTCGAATTAAAAATATTTATTCTAGAAGAATTGTATCCCTTTGAGTTATCTTTCTAACTCACTTTGAATCATCTCAATCGGATATCGGGAGCGAAATTTATGACTAAAATACCGAAGGTTGTGCAGAAACGAAACTATGCGAACCTGCGTAATCGGGGAAAATTTTGGCTAGCGCACAACACACTAATTGTCATGACCTGAGAGCCATTTTGATCAATAGCGCACGGGGGCTATTTCCGCAAATGAATCGAGAGTTTCTTTTCGAGATTCAAACTCTAGATTACAAGCAAGAAAATTATATATTATGGCTTTATTTTCTGTGGAACGATACTTTCAACTCACTAAATCTATTACTTGTCAACGATCTCGTACGCTTGTGGGTTCTGCACAATCAAACCTTATGAAGATACCTTATTTTCTCAAAATATTCCAACATTTTTAAGGAATTGTCCAGAAAAAATCTATTAAACCAATTAGGATGCACATATTCAAGATATGCTATCTTACCATGCTCGTATGCAAAACTTCGTATCTTTGCAAATAGTATACCACTATGATATAGTTTTATAGTGAAATAAGTAGAATTTTTCCCTTGGAAAACTAATTCAATACAAACGATCATCAATCCTAAACCCTAGTTTACACATACGAATGCATATTCAGAACCTAGAGCGATTGCATGTTTTATGCTACATCCAACTCAATAAAACACTTAAAAAATGAAATTTTGCACTAAGTGAAAACATTTCACATCGCGGTGGCTAACAAACTGCACTATAATCAAAAATTCTGAAACACGAAATTACATACCATACATAGGTTCAAGAAGAGTGCCTCGTCTGTGACAAGCAATATCTGATGGATTTTCATCAGATTCATGAGTTTCTTCATAGATATTGTAGAAGATGATGGTTTTGGTCTCTTTCTCTCTTAACGTGAAACAGATGGAACTAAAAAAGATGTAACGACGATTTTTTATTTTTAAATCAAAGGTAAAATTTGGCATGGATGAAAATGCTTCCGCTTAAAATGGTTAAAATATGCAATTTTTATATTTTCCAACAGAAGAATTGACGGTTTCCGTCAAGTTGGACTCCAGATGCATATTTCTGAAAGGTTAGGGACCTTTGCTGACACAAATTGAAGATTAGGACAAAGTCTGTAAAAATTGAAAAGGTTAATGACCATTGCTACAATTTTTCCTTAATTTTACTAATGGCCACTGAACTTTTTACTTAGTGTCGCCTTGCGCACAATTTTACTTTATTTTCAGATTCAACTCACTTAGACCATCAAATTCAATTTAACATCTATTTTCTTTTGTAAAATTCAACGTGCCTATGTGCCAATTCATAAGATTTAAAAGAAAATTTTGACGGTTTGATGACTTGGCACACATTCATATTGGATTCTTAATAAAAATGAACATCAAATTGAATGTAGTTTTTTTTTTATTATTATTATATGAATCAAGGTGATACAAAGTAGAGTTAATTAAAGGACTCATCACCAACATTTATCTTTGGTTACTGCTTGCTCACTCAAAAATAAAAGGTTATTGATTGCTCACTCACTTTTACACAGCGTTTATCCATCTATCATCTATATCAATTTTAGTTGTCCACTTGGGCAAAAAAATTTTGTGGCAGATGAAAATCCTACAAGGTAATAAACAGAGTTAAAACTTGAATATTAATTAAATGAGTAATCACCAATATTTACCTTTAGTTACTACTTGTTCACTCAAAAATTAAGAAAGCTTATTGATCGCTCGCTCACTTTTAACAACGTTACCCATTTATCACCATCTCAATTCAGTTCGTCTACTTGGGGCAAAATTGGTGGAATGAAGCAAGGGCAAGTGAAAAAATTCGAGTCAACAGAATATGAAGCTACAGTCTTTGCTTGAAGTATGTACACGTTTACTTAAGCAGAATAAACTCGACGAGCTTGCAGATGTTATGAAATCATTCATTGAAGATGTCGTTTCATAAATGGAAGGGCAACCTGGTAGACAAAAAAAAAAAAGCCTAACGACTGCAAGAAAATTATCCCAAGGATCCTAGTTTTATAAAATTAGAGATGATCCATGTTTTCATTCTTAATAAGTTTATGTACGTTGGATTTATAACTACATTTGTTCTGTCATCAATTTAGTTCTTACAATTCAATCATCTAATTTGGGTTTCCTGTTTTTTTTTTCCAGAAAATCAGTAATTATCACACTACAAAAAACACCAATTGAGAAATATATGGGTAGTGAGGAGGAAAATGGGAGGAGAAACCTCACAAAATTTTGCAGTAGTAGGGGGTCTATAACGAACCCCCCACCCCCCGACCCACCCCCCAATTCGTTGGGTTGGGGGGAAGGCTTTCATTTTTTTTTAATTTATTTGCTAAAGGTAGATTGTGTATGGATATGAATTCTTTGTAAAAGGACTATTACTTGAAGTTTGATGAAATTTCAACAGATTAGAATGTTAGTATTGAGCATCTTACTCAGTTTTGTTTATTTGCAGAGTAACATTCATATGATAATACAAACATTTCGTACAAGGCAAATCAATACAAATAAAAATAGTTTTAGAATCTTATTAGGGTCCATTGATTTGTATTTCAGTTTTCTATTTTGATGGTCTATTTTAAAATCGTTAAATACACGTTTGGTTTGTCATTTTGAAAAAATTATTTTTCAAAACGGAATTCCAGAAAACACGTTAGGTTGAAATTTTGAAAAATTATTTTATGACATTTTATACCATTAAGTTTGATTAATCAGTAAAAATAGAATATTTTTTGTTAATATATTCAAGTAATATATTCATTTGAAAATTGGTGACTTGCAATATTTTTTTCACTAGAAAGTAAAATAAAAATAAATAATAAATTAAGGAAAAAATATAAAAAATAAAATAAAAATTAATGACATGGATTGAAAATATTTTTATTTGTCTTTTAAGAGCTTAAAATATTTTTATTTTTCTATAATTTCTATAATTATTTTTTCAGAATTTTTATTTTTTATTTTTTAGAATTTTACACTTTATTTTTTTTATTTTTAAGAATTTATCAATTTTATTTTTTAAAAGTCGTAAAATTTTATTAATTTGAATTTATATAAAAAAAAATTATTTTTAAACTTTTATTTTCCATATTTTGAATGTTTTCAGAATTTTCACTGAAAATACTTAAAATTTCAAAAAATTTATTTTCAATTTTATGTTATAAGTTTAGAGTGTGTTTGGTAGGGATTTTTGGGGAAAGAATTGATTTTTGAATAGTGATATGATGGGAAATGTGTGGTTGAAAAGGAAGAAAAAAATATTGATGTGATGGAAAATATTATTTTATTGAAGAATGTGTGGTTGAAAATGAGAATTGATTTACAAAATCACCACCAAACAGGCTCTAAAAATGAAATTTCCATCTAGAGTCTACATTATGTTTTTCATATACGGGACGAGAAGTTGGAGCTCAGATGGAGAATATTAAGAGTGTGTTTGGTAGGGATTTTTGGGGGAAGAATTGATTTTTGAATAGTGATATGATGGGAAATGTGTGGTTGAAAAGGAAGAAAAAAATATTGATGTGATGGAAAATATTATTTTATTGAAGAATGTGTGGTTGAAAATGAGAATTGATTTACTGTAGAAAATGAGAATCTGTACCAAACAGGCTCTTAATCTTATTTTCGAAAATGTATTTGCAGAAATGCCATACAAAACACATTTTCAAAGTTTAGCAAAACTGAAAACAGCTTGAAAATCGCAAACAAAATGCACCCTTACTTTCTACTCTACAATTTCGATACTAATTTGTATTGACAAGAAATATGTAAAATAAAGTAAGGACAAAACATATGGACAAACGGAATTGAGATTGATTATAAATGAGTAATGTGTAAAAAGTGAGTGAGCGATTAGTAATATTTAAATTTAAGTCAACAAACTCTAACATTTAAATTTCATTTTAGAGCCCATAGACAATTGTGCATGCAAACGTATTTTTTTCTACTCTCTTTTTGCAATGTAAGAAGCACTTGAAGGCCACAGGGCTACGTGTGTGCATGTGGGTGTTTATCTGTTCAAATTTGATCTCATATTTTGGTGGGATTAAAATTTTAAATAAAAATTTTAACATTTTATTATGGCGCAATACACCCTAACCTTTCATTTTAGTTCAAATCCCCCTAAATTATTCATTTCGTGGAATACAATATTTTCGTCATTTATCTCCAGAAAACCTTGTAAAATAATGAATTTATCTTCTTCTTTAAATAATAAAAAAAAACTCAGAAACAATTATAATCAGATTCTCAAATCTTTCCAAAATATGCAAATGAGTTAACTAAAAAAAATAAAAAATAAACATATTTTTTTTTTTTAAAAAAAAGAAAAAGTTCATATTTCCCAATGTGGGAGAAAAAAAAAAAAAAAAAAAAGGAAAGATGCACTTTTTCTTTTTCTTTTTTAAGTAATTTTTTTTTTTTAGTTAGACTCACTTGCATTTTTTATTTTATTTTTTTAAAAAGGGCTTCTGACTGCAATTGTTTCTTTTTTTTTTTCTTTTTATTTATTTAAAGAGGAGCGTAAATTTTTCATTTTACAATGCTTTATGGAGAAATGATAAAAATGTTGCATTCCACAACGTTTGGATAATTTTGGGGGGTTTTGGCCAAAATGAAGGGTTAGAGGGGTATTGCGCCATAATAAAAGGTTAAGCGGGTATTGCACAATATAGGTAACGTTGGGGTATTGTGCCAAATACCCTTATATTATTGGTATCTTTACTATTTTAACTCCTACACTAACGAAATTGGATAGTAAGGGGATCTTTCGTAAGAAAAAAGGCCATCGAGGGAGTATTCCGTCAAAATGAAAGAATGGAGGTATTCTGCAATAGAGGCAAATGTTAGGGAGGTTTTGAGCAAATTACTATAAATTAAGGAAAAAGTAGTAACGAACAACACATTTTTGGGGACTACACATTTCTTTTGAACTAGACATTTTAATTGGCTTACAAGTAATATGCACTTATTATTTATTACATTTCTATCTATTTATAAAACAAATTGCTTATAAATTCTTCTCAAACGGAGGCTTAGATAGTTTCTATACAAAAGGAAGGAAGTGCACCTAAAATGAAAGGTTAGATTTAAATGCCAAAGACCTCAATATTGGGGACCGCACATGAAACCAACCAAAGGCCAAAAATTGAACCAATAATCTCAAAGGGATAGGCTTATCCAACTATAACCCACGTGGCACCTCCTTAATGGGATTTTAAAATCTCTACAAAGAATCCCAGAGTGCCACGTGGCAATCCAAGATCCTTTGAAAAATGATCAAAATACCAATGCATTTTATTAACTTGGCCCTTCACATTTTAGATTTAGATTGATTAGCATACCCAATGGCATCCTTGGCAACCTTTGCTGCAGTGCAGCCCTCAAGTGTTAAGGGCCTTGCTGTAAGCTCCCTCGCTGGAACTAAGCTCCATGTCAAACCATCTTCCCTAAAAGTTAAGCCCACAAACTACAGGTAACAATTTTCGACTCAACTTGTTCAACTACCTCGTCTAAAAAGAGACGTGTATATTAATATGAATTTGAACTTGGGCCTCGTATCTACTTTGATACAACATTGAAACCACATCAGTCATTCGTATGTGAACTAATTTTTCATGATTTTGACTCGGCCAATTATGTTACACTAATTGTATTCGAGTATTTCTTGGTGACAACTGCCTAGAATATGTGAAGTTGGATAGTGTTGAATCTTATATTATGGTTTTGTTATGCAGGGCTGGTGCTGTGGTGGCAAAGTATGGTGACAAGAGTGTATACTTTGATTTGGAGGATTTGGGCAACACCACTGGCCAATGGGACTTGTATGGATCAGATGCACCTTCACCATACAATCCCCTTCAGGTATATATGTCTATCTTGAGTGTCGAAGTGGGTGGAAGTTCAGTGCCAGGCTAGTATTATAGTTTCGTTTTGTTGTTGACATTAATTTACGATCACAGAGCAAGTTCTTCGAGACATTTGCTGCTCCTTTCACCAAGAGAGGTCTATTGCTCAAGTTTTTGATACTGGGAGGTGGCTTCACCATTGCTTACGTGAGCTCCAAAGCAACAGGAGACGTTCTACCGATTGTAAAGGGACCACAACTTCCACCCAAGCCAGGGCCTCGTGGCAAAATCTAATTCCTTCAATCTTTTAAATCAATTGTGTTCAATTCGTCATTTCATCATCCTGTAAGTATATCAGAATCTACTTGTGACTCTGTTTATTATTACACGTATTTCTGTGCCATTCTAGTTGTGTCTGATTCAATCATAAAGTCTCTAATAACTTAAGTTCAATCTCAAAATAAGTCACAATATAATCCACGGAGTACAATTCAGCATATACTTCATATTCACAGAACGAGCACTAGAACTTTATAAGATCCTCTATGGCATAACTAAATTGTGTATGTACATTAGGGCTGAGCTCTTTCACTAGAGTCGAGTTCTGTCAGTTAGTTGTCGATTCTGATGATTTCGTTCTGCAACAGAATCACTTAATGGCGCGCTGTTGGACTTCTTGTACACCCTAAGTTCTCTAGCCTCTCTATGTAGGAAAATTTCTTGTTCGTCACAATGTTAGCCGGTTTAGAGAGGACCTTTGTATCAGCATCTTTGTTTGCATCAGACTCTCCTTGATCTAAATTCCATCCCATGAAATCCAAGAGTGTCATTGAAGTTGGCATTTCATCTGAATTTGTTTTCTCTAATTCTTCGTTAGGATTTGGAAATTTCACGGTAATAGGTGAAGGGTCTTTTAAGGTGTACCTCTTTTGTTCTCCATTTGATGGATTCTGTGCAAGAGAGTCGGCTTGCATGACATCTTCTATTCTCGACAACACTGTGAATGCTAGGCTTTCAATTATTCTTGAATAGCTTTCTAGAATAGCCTGTCCCACGTCCTGCAAGACCGAGAAAAGATGAAAAGTTTAGCTAAAATGGACACTAAGTTCCTGTTTGGTATATACTACTAGATAGGTGACAACAGTATTATGAACAAGATTTGAGCTTCTTTTTCTTTCTTCTTTTCATACTGTCCAACACTACTCAATTTTCCCCGCCAAATATGCCATAAGATACGTGCTAATTTCTGCAGAAAAAGTGACTTGAAAGGAGTTAAGTGAGAGATTGAAAGAACTTACTCGGTTGCATTGGATTTTACTGATGTCAAGAGAAGATTGTGGAATTCCAGGAAACCGGTGCTTAAGAATGAGCATAATTGTCTCTGCTCTGTCTTCAAAGAGTTCTCTCTTCTCCAAACTCACGGCTGAACTCCAAGAAGACTTGCTATCTTTAGCGTTCATTTTCCTTTTCCAGATTATCACAGATGCCTCAATCTTATTTTTGAAGTCGAGGATTTTATGCTCCGATGACAAGTCCAGAGTCGAAAGTAAATTATCTGGATCAAAGTATTCATCCGTGATGCTCTTGTAGATCGAGTCTCCAAGGCTTGATCTCCCATTCTGTCATGAAAAATAAGCTATTATTGCATTGTCTATTATTGTGTTCCAAACATGCTATAAACACTTCCTCTCGTAACATAGAAATGTGATAAAATTTTATTACCTTAGGGAGAGTATCTATGTAGCTTTCAGGAATCTCCATTTCCGATAACACCTGAGCGTTTATGGCCATTGCTGCTTTGAGTACTTGGTTTACAGAATCCTTCTGAGACTGTAGCCACTTTCTCGTCGTCTCACTTAAGCCATTTGGAGGAACTTTAGGAGTAGGAATCCACCATTTGTCGTCTGTCCTTCCATCGGTATTCTTTATGTAGTAGAACTCGTTTTGGTCTTTAAAGTTATCAAGGCAATCCTGCTTATCATTGACACTATGAAATTGAGTAACCATTGCCAAAGAAACTCGAAAAACAAACCAAAAATAAGGTGATTGGTTCTCTTACTAGGAGCACGGCATTGAGCTTTCGTAGGGCAGGGATGTTCATCTGGAGATCTGTTCGTTGCTTTGTCACCATAATCTGATAAAGAATGAAAAACCTTGCGTACTTAAAAATGGATTTATAAACACAAGAACGTTTGGTCCATAACTAGGCTTGCTCCAATGAATATGCATCGGGGAAACATTACGATGGAGAGAGAGAGAGAGAGAGAGAGAGAGAGAGTTACCTCCATTTGTGTTCCATCTTTCGACCTTTGTTTTGAAGGCACGAATTCGACAATGTGATCTGTGACAGATAGGAGCCAGTCAATTTCCTTTTTCCATCTTGCTTTGGTCTCTGGTGCCATGGGTTCTAATCTCTTTTGTTCTCCAAATGCAGAGGCTGTATTTGCTCGGAAAATATAGAATTACGAAGAATACAGAAAAAACTTTGTGCTACATTCAAATTCTGTAACAATACATTGTCATTCGACTAATTTCTTATGCAAAAATTCCCTCAAAGACAAAAGAAATTGACGAACAAATCTTAGTTTAGTATTTGTTCAAACATCAGTAAGATTAAAAATTCAAAATCCATGTACCTGCTAAATTCGTGATAGCATTCGAAAGTGCCAAAGCCGATGAAACACCCTTTCCCCCACCGGACATATCCTCCCCGAGAAGCAACTTTGCAAACTTTTCCTTCATTTGCTCCATATCTAAATCATAGCCAAAATTTAATAAGGCATTTGTAAACAACATAAAGACAGATGAATATAGTACACAATATGTTAAACCTCCTAGGTTAAATAAAGAGGGGACAAACTTTGAATTATGTCTACATACAAGCCCAGATTCATTTTATCATCACTATATGTACAATTTCATAGTGGCTGACAATGTGACAAAACATTCGCTATGATACTATCTCGTCTAAAAGTTGAAGCTGGACCTTCATATCTATTTCAACTTATTCTATTTGAACAAATCTGGATAAAGATTCATTTAGCCGACTTAATATATTCATATGAACAAGCTTCTGTAATCAGGATGCATAGCGGCATCTTAATTCCCGGACTTAAATGTATCAATCTTCAATATGTGTACAACATGAAAAATCTCCGGATCATGAACGAAACGTCGTAACATTTTCAAAAATTGGAAAAATGATAATTATAATTGACTTGCCTGAATGTTGCCTCTCTTTCATTCCATCGCTGCCCATCGGAGATTTAAGATTATCTGATCGGGTTTTTTGCTGTTCCATTAGTTGATCATCTTCCTTCATCGCTCGAACCATTTTCTGATTCAAGCGTAGTGAATATGGAATTAAATGAAGGAATAATTCACAAAAATGGAGAAAAAAAATTCACAAAACCAGAGGTTCAATGTGATGCGGGAATTTTGAGAAATGGCTTGGAATTTTTTCCCAAGGTCTCTGAAGAAGTGAGACATTGGAAGAACGTGGGGTGCATGTTTGAGATTGAATGAATAGACAATGAAGAAATAAGTAATTATTTTTCCTATTGGTTTTTGTGTAATTGATTAATTTCGATTTTTGCTGGCTTGTCAGTTTTTCCTCAAATTGGATGGTCGTGCTTTTGTTTTGAAGGTCCATTGTGGACGTATCTATTTTATTATGACACAAAATAAATGAAGAAAAGTATTGTTTTGAAATTCTTATCAAGTCTCTTTTTCGATTAAATGAAAATATAAAGTACATTTTTTCCAAAAAAAAAAAAAAACATATTCTTTCAACTCGATTTCCAACTTAAGTCAGGTCGAGTTAACATGAAATGTGCTATCTTCGTATAGTTCATTTAGTTGACTCCAATGGATTGTGTACACAAGATATACTACTGTATTTGTATTAAGTTAAGTACTTACAAAATTAATACTCACGTAAGTCACGTTGTCTCTTCTCCTCCACTAATGGTAATGTTGACGGCCTAAAGCTCGTAAAGAAGTGACGAGGCTCTTCTCCCGTGACAACTCAGGTGAGAGAATTAGTAAGAGAAGAAGATTGAGAGTGATTTGTAGGTAAATATAAGAAAAAGAATGTATGTAATGTCTCCATACCTCGTATCTTTGCTCCTTATTTATAGGAGTTATGGCGAAGGACATGACTTCATTATAAGGTGGCAAGTGTATAAATGCGTCCTCATCCTTACCTAAAATCACACGTTAATTAAGAAACGTGAGTGTAAGAAAATTAATAGATTGACCAATATGAGAGTAATATTTATAACGGTTATAAATATATGAGAGAAACATCTTGCAGGGAAATTCGGATAAGAATTTATAAGGTATAATGACAATTAAATACGTGAATTTAGAGAGTTCAAATTATCATTTTCATGAGAACTATCTATCTAACTATTGATTTAACTATGCCTAACTTCTATTTGAGTAAACACAATTTAAAGTGGTTTTAATTATGATCCTAAAAATTATAAATGAAAATAAAAAATTGTACAAATTGACCCCTTTGAATTTTTACTTGTGTATGAAAAGTGTTAGATTAGACGAGTTTATCATAGTTATTTTCTTAATCACAATCACCAAATTTTGATAACAATCAATTATGTGCACTTGATCGAATTTTTCTAAATTAATTGATTTATCTCTCTCGAGTTCAAATCAATCCTACTCGATTAAGCCAACTCACTGTATCTCTATGTGAATATGGTTACCCTTAATTAAGAGCATTCAATAACAATTAAAGCATTTAATTAAGACTGCAAAATTAATGAAAGTGTATATCTACCTTCTACCAAAATTTTGACTTTTTCTACATGGTCTAAACAATTAATCTACCTCTTGATTTGTTACTATTCACAAATCAATAAAAAAGTGGCCAATTATTTCCATGAAGAATAGAAGTAAAAACAATTTACAANTAGGTTACACGTTCGTCCCAGCTATTGTTTTAGTTAGACATCAACGTGGAAGAAAAGCATGAAAGGGATTTTGGCTACATCAACGAGTTTAAAGAAAAATGAGAAAAAAATGATTTTCTTGCACCAAGAATCAACTATATTCACGCTAAGTTCTTCAAATGCTAGCATTTTCTATCTCTTCTCCCTTCCATCTCTCCTCTTTCTCTTTCATGTGTAACACTTTATTTGACCTAAAATAATTTTTTTATATAGTGCTCGATTCGTCTTGAAAGTTGTGCCCTCTAAAAGGACCAAAATACCCCGGACTTAAAGACAAAAATTGAAAGCAAAAAAAAAAAAAAA